>JAOWBW010002106.1:15000-27500 GCA_026119855.1 Campanula takesimana
TCAAATTAAGAATGGGAGCTCGTTGCTTTTTCTTTCCTTAGAATTTCATTAAATTAATTGAAGCCAGAGGGCTCTATCCATTTATTCATTCGACCCAAGTTCAAATTGAAGACATTTTGCTACCTTCCAATAAGTTAAAGAAAGTTTTATAAGGATCGGGAAAAGGAAAATATTCTCATAACTATTGATTGATACGACATGCTATTTTTTCCATTCAGTCCTTTTCAGGATCAGTCGCGGTCTTCCCAACTTTACCGATGGTATGGATGAATCCCTCGCGTCATCCAAATGTGTAAAAGATCCTAGTCGCACTTAAAAGCCGAGTACTCTACCGTTGAGTTAGCAACCCAAATATAATAAAAGAGTATGTAGAGACAATCAGAATCAAAAGAAATGATTAGACGAGGTAATCAAACGATAAAAACAAATTTGCGAATCAATTAGGAACATATGAAAATAGAATCAATTTTACGAGAAAAGAAAAAACGAGAAAAAATGCCAAAATTCATAGATCATCCCTTATGTTATTGTTATTCACTTTTTCAATAAAAAATAGGTGAATCAAAGCGCATCCAACGAACCCATTATTTGAATAAAATAAGGTAAAAAACCAAACCGATAGGATGGAAATAAATAGATCCGCTTATCACGATGAATTCTATTTGTTCCATGCCTTGTTGTCAATAGAAAGGTTAAGAAAAGAATGCAATTTCAATTGAAATAATATTCAATAAATAATGACTTGTGTTAGATTGGCACTACATAGATAGAAAAAGTTTCGATAGGGGAATACATAAGAAGTATAAACAATCTCGGATTTATTCAATTAATGTAGAAACAGAATCGAGAAAACTACAAACTTCTATAGGAATTACTACCCCTCCCCCCGCCCTTTTTTTATTGACTTCATTGAAAAATTTTTCACAGGGGGTAGATTGGAGGAAATTCTCTTAAAAACCTCCGTCGCCTCTAACAGTTTCTGAACAGTTTCCGACTTCTTTAAAATGTCCCGAACAGTTTCGGTAGGCTGAGCACCCCTTTCAAGGAAATATACAATAGCAGGAGCGTTTAAATACGTTTGATTATTTATCGGATCATAAAAGCCCACTTTACGAAGATCTCTTCCTTCTCTTCTGGATCGAACATCAATTGCAACGATTCGATAAGTCGCATGTTGCTTTCTACCACATCGTTTTAAACGAAGTTTTACCATAACATTCCTCGAATTTGAAACCCCTATGAAATTGATTCAATATGGATCATGAATAATTATTGGTTCAGTCGGTAGACAAACAGAATAAGATATACTTTTTCTTCTATAGATAGATGCTAAAGATTTTTCGGACGAAATCGTCTCAAGACCCTGTCTTTTCTTCGAGGACTATAATATTCTTTCTAGAAATATATATAGATATTTTAAATAAAAAGAAAAAACGAAAAAAAAATTCAGAGAAATATCTCAGAGAAATAGACAAAACTTCAATATAGAAGGAACATAACTAACATAAAACGAAATAAGACGAAAAAATGAATTACGTACGCATCCGCATCTTTAAGTAACTCAATAGGCTAGACTGAACAACTCTTACGGATATGGATATTCTATGGTCAATATGAAAATTGAAACATCTTCGGTATGCAAATTTTTTCACAAAGAAAACTGGTTGTCACTGAAATAGAAGAAATAGAACGATAACACTACCTACAGCACTTCCCCATTTGATATGTATTTTCTTATTTTTGAAGTAATCTTTCTTGAGTCGTGCCATAAAGGAAAGTGAATACAATGTATGACTCACTCTTCGTCTCAATCTAGACATAGATTGACAATTTATCATTCGATCCAAAGACCAAATCCCTAAAAATTCAAAGAAAGAATATTGGTTAGAGGTCTAACTTGCTTCTTTGTTAATGAGAGTCGGGACACAGATATTGAAATTCATACTTTCGGCTACTGATTAAGGCCTATCTACTCCCCACAATTTCATCGGATTGCTGAATCCTAAATCAAAAAGGATCCTTTATTTATAGAGTTACGTAATGGAAATTCTATTATCTAGGCAAACGAGGGACAAAGACAAACAAGGTGAAATTGGACAAAGACAAACAAGGTGAAATTCAGTCCTTGCTCCTATTTTCAATTTTACCCCAACCCCCTCTTAAAAAAAACGACTTAATTCTATTATCAATTGAATTTCATTAACCAACTCTTATTTAGAATTCATAGATCCGCTAAAATGAATAGAAAATGAAGAGTTGAACTACTATAGGTAATAAGAGAGGGGAAGATAGGTTCTTTCGCATTTCGATTCAAAACGTATTATTCCAAATTCAAATAGATATAAGGAATAGATTTTTTCGAAGTAACTAACTTGCTTCAATATGAAGGGAATGGGCCTATGATGAAAACTCTGCCCTATTTTGTTTATTCAAAGGCTTGTGTTGTCATCTATCTTCTCTCATCTTGCCCGAATCCCCAATCTATTCCATTCGATCCGCATATCATTTGCACTTGGTTTAGTTGCATTTGTGAAAAATTGAGAGATGATTCCGAAAAAATCAGTCAAAATCAGACAAGAAAGAAGAATCATATTCTAGCCAATATAAACCGTTAAGTAGACTATTTTTTACTTAAAACAACTAAACATTCGGATAGAATGGATAGGATATCCTCCGGGACGAAAGGGATCGAACCTTCGACTTCCAGGACCAAAGCCCGCCGCCTTACCAATCGGCTAGGCCCCATTTTTGTTTTCTTCAATAGTTCAATAGAAAGAATGGACAGATATCCTTGGGACGGAAGGGATCGAACCTTCGACTTCCGGGATCAAAACCCGTCGCCTTACCACTTGGCTACGCCCCATTTGCGTTTTCTTCAATATTTTAATAGAATGGACGGATATCCTCGGGACGAAAGGAATCACCTTCCGGGCTGAACGAAAAACCCGTTGCCTTAGCCACTAGCAAACGTCCCATTCCGTAATGGATAGGAGGATCCTTCGGGGACACGAAAGAAAGAAATTCCCTTTCGCTGGATTGAAAACCCGTTGCCTGCCCCTAGACAACATCCCATTTAGTGTTCTCTGACACATTAGAAATATAGACGAATATCCCCCCTTTTGTCAAGTCGTGCGGTATCTCTATAGAAAATTTGGATATTTTCTTTGAATCTATAAATATAGATTTATAGTTCATGCTAGGAATTTGCACATGGAGATATCGAATTCGCCTGAATTTATTGATCATTACATATAATTCAATTAAAATATTAGATAAAAATATGATTTCTTCTATTCTCCTTTGAGAATTAGAGGAGTTTTGATTGGCAGGTTCAACGAAAAAGAAGGATTTTTTTTGTCTACCGTACTTTCTTCATTTTTCCTTATCTCAAGAACTCAATCAAATTGCAATTATCTACAAAAAAAAATGTCTGTTATGCTTATATCTTTAGTTTGATCTGTATCTGTCTTAATTCTGCCCTTTCTATAAGTAGTCTTTTCTTCGCCAAATTACCCGAGGCCTATGCTTTTTTGAATCCAATCGTAGATGTTATGCCAGTTATACCTGTGTTGTTTTTTCTTTTAGCCTTTGTTTGGCAAGCCGCGGTAAGTTTTCGATAAGATACTTAATACTATCCTATAAAATTCATGATTTCTTCGAGAAAAATTATACCCATTGATAAGATCAACTAAGTCTTTACAGTATGAACCTTCGATTCAAACCTTGAAATTCGTGGATCACGACGATAAATCAAATCCGGCTGGCCACATTTCCCCATTCTGACCCTTTTCGAGTGAAAGGCCTTAATTATATTTACTTATATTTACTTTGAATTAGTTGATTTTAGTCTAGGGTTTTAGTTTCTATTTCTAGAAAGCACTTCATTTCTTGGTGTCAAAATAGAATCTGGGGTATCAAAATGGATGATCTATTCTCTTTTCTCGTTTTTTCCAAAAGGGTCTTGGAGATTGTGTAATGCTTACTCTCAAACTTTTCGTTTATACAGTAGTAATCTTCTTTGTTTCTCTCTTCATCTTTGGATTCCTCTCTAATGACCCAAGCCGTAATCCTGGACGTGAAGAATAATCAAATCAAAGGTTTTTTTTCCTTTGTCTAGCTTGATTTTTCATTTTCTTAGGATTTTTTTTTATCTTTCCACACGTTTAACTAGGAAAAAGTATTTTCGAAATTGAAAAAAAAAAGAAAATATCAAGCCATCGACGAAAACGGAAAGAGAGGGATTCGAACCCTCGGTACGAATAACTCGTACAACGGATTAGCAATCGAACGCTTTCATCCACTCAGCCATCTCTCCCAATTGAAAAAGATAATACTAATTATTAATAGATTACATTCCACATGAAGGAAGGATTTCAAAAAGTCATTCTTTCGCCTTCTTTCTCTTTAGTATCTTTATCGTTATTATATACATATAAAACTTTTAGTAGCATTCTTTTTCCTTTTAGATAAAGTAAAGACTCAAAAGAGATAATACAAAGAAAAAAACGAAATATCAAGATAAGGAAAGGGACTTCCTTGCTTTGATTTTCTTCGAAGGGCCCTTTTGCTTTCTACGGCCTGGCCCGGGCACTACCCAGCCGGGCCTTTTTGTATTTCTTCGAATTCTAGTAGGATATTACTATATGGAGATGGAGTATAAAATATATTAAAGCAAGAACAAAACTACGAAGGACTATTTTCATACTTACTAGAGAACTTTCTATAACTTTTGATAGAATAGAAAAGGACCGCTTCTATTATTTTTCTTCCTTGTTTTTTTTAGTTACTTGACTACCTTTCTGGAATAAATCCAATAAAACCTTATTTTTCTCTTATGATTTTGTTGATTTTGGTGCGCCGTATCTAGCACCATGCTTCCAGCAAAAGAAAAGATATAACGTGGTAGTTAGTTGCCCTCTTCTCAGACTCTGAGAAAAGTGAAAACCCCGACGCAAAACGTTATCACTCGAATTTTCATGATTTTTGTGATCACACCCAATTCCCCTTTTCGACAAAAGTCCCGGTTGTCTCTAATAATGGCATTGTAGCGGGTATAGTTTAGTGGTAAAGTGTGATTCGTTCGATTAATCTCCTTACTAGTTAAGGGTATTTCGGTTTCATTCCTATTCCGACCAAAACTTATTTCTTAAGGGGATTTAATCCTTTCTCTCTCAATACCACTTCGGGGAAAAATATAAATTCTCGCGATTTCTATCCAAAGGCCCCTTCAAAATGGAAAATTGGATTATGAAATTGCGAAACAAAATTTTCAAATTGGATCAATACTTCCAATTGAATGAGTATGGGTAAGGGGTCCATGGATGACGATATAAAAGTCGATTTCTATTCTAATCGTACTAAATCTTCCATTTTTTTTTGATTCGTAGAGAAAAATGGAAGCAAAATAGCTATTATATGATGTATTTAGTTTACTAGAGACATGGCCATATTATTTAGCTCGGTAGAAAAAAATCTTTTTCCTGTTCAGATCCTTTCAAACAATAGAAATAGAGAACGAAGTAACTAGAAAGATTGTTATAATCGCCGTCTTCTAGAGGGATCATCTAAAAAGCGAGTCGTTTTGAATGTATTCAGACAAAAAGCTGACATAGATGGTATGGGTCTATTTTTGAAGTTGATCCCCATCTTATCTTAGATCTAGGAATTTTTCCATCTTCCATAAAGGAGCCGATGAAACCAAAGTTTCATGTTCGGTTTTGAAGTAGAGACGTTAAAGTGAAAAATGTGATTGACGTCGACTATAACCCCTAGCCTTCCAAGCTAACGATGCGGGTTCGATTCCCGCTACCCGCTCCTAGATCCTCGATTATCTAGTTGATTCTTTTTATACTAAGAAATCACGTCATTCATCATTGAATATACAATTTCCCAAAGTCTGTAAAAAAAATAATAAAATATATTAGTATTTTTTTTTACGCATTTGGGTAATTGTTATCACTTGAATGAGTGATTTCTTACTAATCAACTAGATACGAGGATCTAGAGCGGTACGGGAATCGAACCCCATCGTTAGCTTGGAAGGCTATGGGGTTTAGTCACGTCAAGTCATCATTTTTTCACTTTAACGTCTCTACTTCAAAACCGAACATGAAACTTTGGTTTCATTCGGCTCCTTTATGGAAATGGAAAAATTCCTAGATCTAAGATAAGATGGGGATCAACTTCAAAAATAGACCCATACCATCTATGTCAGCTTTTTGTCTGAATACATTCAAAACGACTCGCTTTCTAGATGATCCTCTAGAAGACGGCGATTAACAATCTTTCTAGTTACTTCGTTCTCTATTTCTTTTGTTTGAAAGGATCTGAACAGAAAAAGAATTTCTTTCTACCGAGCTAAAATAATATGGCCATGTCTCTAGTAAACTAAATACATCATATAATAGCTATTTTGCTTCATTTTTCTCTACGAATCAAAAAAAAGTGGAAGATTTAGTTACGATTAGAAATCGACTTTTATATCGTCATCCATGGACCCCTTACCCATACTCATTCAATTGGAAGTATTGATCCAATTTGAAAATTTTGTTTCGCAATTTCATAATCCAATTTTTCCATTTTGAAGGGGCCTTTGGATAGAATCGCGAGAATTTATATTTTTTCCCGAAGTGGTATTGAGAAGAAAGGATAAATCCCCTTAAGAAATAAAGTTTTTGGTCGGAATAGGAATGAAACCGAAATACCCCTTAACTAGTAAGGAGATTAATCGAACGAATCACACTTTTACCACTAAACTATACCCGCTACAATGCCATTATTAGAGACAACCGGGACTTTTGTCGAACAGGGGAATGGGTGTGATCACAAAAATCATGAAAATTCGAGTGATAACGTTTTGCGTCGGGTTTTCACTTTTCTCAGAGTCTGAGAAGAGGGCAACTAACTACCACGTTTATATCTTTTCTTTTGCTGGAAGCATGGTGCTAGATACGGCGCACCAAAATCAACAAAATCATAAGAGAAAAATAAGGTTTTATTGGATTTATTCCAGAAAGGTAGTCAAGTAACTAAAAAAAACAGGAAGAAAAAATAATAGAAGCGGTCCTTTTCTATTCTATCAAAAGTTATAGAAAGTTCTCTAGTAAGTATGAAAATAGTCCTTCGTAGTTTTGTTCTTGCTTTAATATATTTTTATACTCCATCTCCATATAGTAATATCCTACTAGAATTCGAAGAAATACAAAAAGGCCCGGCTGGGTAGTGCCCGGGCCAGGCCGTAGAAAGCAAAAGGGCCCTTCGAAGAAAATCAAAGCAAGGAAGTCCTCTTTCCTTATCTTGATATTTCGTTTTTTTTCTTTGTATTATCTCTTTGAGTCTTTACTTTATCTAAAAGAAAAGGAATTGCTACTAAAAGTTTTATATGTATATAATAACGATAAAGATACTAAAGAGAAAGAAGGCGAAAGAATGACTTTTTGAAATCCTTCCTTCATGTGGAATGTAATCTATTAATATTAGTATTATCTTTTTCAATTGGGAGAGATGGCTGAGTGGATGAAAGCGTCGGATTGCTAATCCGTTGTACGAGTTATTCGTACCGAGGGTTCGAATCCCTCTCTTTCCGTTTTCGTCGATGGCTTGATATTCTTTTTTTTGTTCCAATTTCGAAATACTTTTTCCTAGTTAACGTGTGGAATAGATAAAAAAATCCTAAGAAAATGAAAAATCAAGCTAGACAAAGGAAAAAAACCTTTGATTTGATTATTCTTCACGTCCAGGATTACGGCTTGGGTCATTAGAGAGGAATCCAAAGATGAAGAGAGAACAAAGAAGATTACTACTGTATAAACGAAAATTTTGAGAGTAAGCATTACACAATCTCCAAGACCCTTTTTTGGAAAAACGAGAAAAGAGAATAGATCATCCATTTTGATACCCCAGATTCTATTTTGACACCAAGAAATGAAGTGCTTTCTAGAAATAGAAACTAAAACCCTAGACTAAAATCAACTAATTCAAAGTAATATAAGTAATATAATTAAGGCCTTTCACTCGAAAGGGTCAGAATGGGGAATGGGCCAGAATGATTGGCAGCGTTTGATTTTCGTCGTGATCCACGAATTTCAAGGTTTGAATCGAAGGTTCATACTGTAAAGACTTAGTTGATCTTATCAATGGGTATAATTTTTCTCGAAGAAATCATGAATTTTATAGGATAGTATTAAGTATCTTATCGAAAACTTACCGCGGCTTGCCAACAAAGGCTAAAAGAAAAAACAACACAGGTATAACTGGCATAACATCTACGATTGGATTCAAAAAAGCATAGGCCTCGGGTAATTTGGCGAAGAAAAGACTACTTATAGAAAGGGCAGAATTAAGACAGATACAGATCAAACTAAAGATATTAAGCATAACAGACATTTTTTTCTTGTAGATAATTGCAATTTGATTGAGTTCTTGAGATAAGGAAAAATGAAGAAAGTACGGTAGAAAAAAATCCTTCTTTTTCGTTGAACCTGCCCAATCAAAACTCCTCTAATTCTCAAAGGAGAATAGAAGAAATCATATTTTTATCTAATATTTTAATTGAATTATATGTAATGATCAATAATTCAGGCGAATTCGATATCTCCATGTGTCAAATTCCTAGCATGAACTATAAATCTATATTTATAGATTCAAAGAAAATATCCAAATTTTCTATAGAGATACCGCACGACTTGACAAAAGGGGGGATATTCGTCTATATTTCTAATGTGTCAGAGAACACTAAATGGGATGTTGTCTAGGGGCAGGCAACGGGTTTTCAATCCAGCGAAAGGGAATTTCTTTCTTTCGTGTCCCCGAAGGATCCTCCTATCCATTACGGAATGGGACGTTGCTAGTGGCTAAGGCAACGGGTTTTTCGTTCAGCCCGGAAGGTGATTCCTTTCGTCCCGAGGATATCCGTCCATTCTATTAAAATATTGAAGAAAACGCAAATGGGGCGTAGCCAAGTGGTAAGGCGACGGGTTTTGATCCCGGAAGTCGAAGGTTCGATCCCTTCCGTCCCAAGGATATCTGTCCATTCTTTCTATTGAACTATTGAAGAAAACAAAAATGGGGCCTAGCCGATTGGTAAGGCGGCGGGCTTTGGTCCTGGAAGTCGAAGGTTCGATCCCTTTCGTCCCGGAGGATATCCTATCCATTCTATCCGAATGTTTAGTTGTTTTAAGTAAACAATAGTCTACTTAACGGTTTTATATTGGCTAGAATATGATTCTTCTTTCTTGTCTGATTTTGACTGATTTTTTTCGGAATCATCTCTCAATTTTTCACAAATGCAACTAAACCAAGTGCAAATGATATGCGGATCGAATGGAATAGATTGGGGATTCGGGCAAGATGAGAGAAGATAGATGACAACACAAGCCTTTGAATAAACAAAATAGGGCAGAGTTTTCATCATAGGCCCATTCCCTTCATATTGAAGCAAGTTAGTTACTTCGAAAAATCTTATTCCTTATATCTATTTGAATTTGGAATAATACGTTTTGAATCGAAATGCGAAAGAACCTATCTTCCCCCTCTCTTATTACCTATAGTAGTTCAACTCTTCATTTTCTATTCATTTTAGCGGATCTATGAATTCTAAATAAGAGTTGGTTAATGAAATTCAATTGATAATAGAATTAAGTCGTTTTTTTAAGAGGGGGTTGGGGTAAAATTGAAAATAGGAGCAAGGACTGAATTTCACCTTGTTTGTCTTTGTCCAATTTCACCTTGTTTGTCTTTGTC
The DNA here is from genome assembly GCA_026119855.1 of Campanula takesimana. NCBI lineage: Eukaryota > Viridiplantae > Streptophyta > Magnoliopsida > Asterales > Campanulaceae > Campanula > Campanula takesimana. The sequence continues at coordinate 24,742 of JAOWBW010002106.1, forward strand.
CCTCGTTGCCTAGATAATAGAATTTCCATTACGTAACTCTATAAATAAAGGATCCTTTTTGATTTAGGATTCAGCAATCCAGATGAAATTGTGGGGAGTAGATAGGCCTTAATCAGTAGCCGAAAGTATGAATTTCAATATCTGTGTCCCGACTCTCATTAACAAAGAAGCAAGTTAGACCTCTAACCAATATTCTTTCTTTGAATTTTTTAGGGATTTGGTCTTTGGATCGAATGATAAATTGTCAATCTATGTCTAGATTGAGACGAAGAGTGAGTCATACATTGTATTCACTTTCCTTTATGGCACGACTCAAGAAAGATTACTTCAAAAATAAGAAAATACATATCAAATGGGGAAGTGCTGTAGGTAGTGTTATCGTTCTATTTCTTCTATTTCAGTGACAACCAGTTTTTCTTTGTGAAAAAATTTGCATACCGAAGATGTTTCAATTTTCATATTGACCATAGAATATCCATATCCGTAAGAGTTGTTCAGTCTAGCCTATTGAGTTACTTAAAGATGCGGATGCGTACGTAATTCATTTTTTCGTCTTATTTCGTTTTATGTTAGTTATGTTCCTTCTATATTTGAAGTTTTGTCTATTTCTCTGAGATATTTCTCTGAATTTTTTTTTTTCGTTTTTCTTTTTATTTAAAATATCTATATATATTTCTAGAAAGAATATTATAGTCCTCGAAGAAAAGACAGGGTCTTGAGACGATTTCGTCCGAAAAATCTTTAGCATCTATCTATAGAAGAAAAAGTATATCTTATTCTGTTTGTCTACCGACTGAACCAATAATTATTCATGATTCCATAATTGAATCAATTTCATAGGGGTTTCAAATTCGAGGAATGTTATGGTAAAACTTCGTTTAAAACGATGTGGTAGAAAGCAACATGCGACTTATCGAATCGTTGCAATTGATGTTCGATCCAGAAGAGAAGGAAGAGATCTTCGTAAAGTGGGCTTTTATGATCCGATAAATAATCAACGTATTTAAACGCTCCTGCTATTGTATATTTCCTTGAAAGGGGTGCTCAGCCTACCGAAACTGTTCGGGACATTTTAAAGAAGTCGGAAACTGTTCAGAAACTGTTAGAGGCGACGGAGGTTTTTAAGAGAATTTCCTCCAATCTACCCCCTGTGAAAAATTTTTCAATGAAGTCAATAAAAAAAGGGCGGGGGAGGGGTAGTAATTCCTATAGAAGTTTGTAGTTTTTCTCGATTCTGTTTCTACATTAATTGAATAAATCCGAGATTGTTTATACTTCTTATGTATTCCCCTATCGAAACTTTTTCTATCTATGTAGTGCCAATCTAACACAAGTCATTATTTATTGAATATTATTTCAATTGAAATTGCATTCTTTTCTTAACCTTTCTATTGACAACAAGGCATGGAACAAATAGAATTCATCGTGATAAGCGGATCTATTTATTTCCATCCTATCGGTTTGGTTTTTTACCTTATTTTATTCAAATAATGGGTTCGTTGGATGCGCTTTGATTCACCTATTTTTTTATTGAAAAAGTGAATAACAATAACATAAGGGATGATCTATGAATTTTGGCATTTTTTTCTCGTTTTTTCTTTCTCGTAAAATTGATTCTATTTTCATATGTTCCTAATTGATTCGCAATTTGTTTTTATCGTTTGATTACCTCGTCTAATCATTTCTTTTGATTCTGATTGTCTCTACATACTCTTTTATTATATTTGGGTTGCTAACTCAACGGTAGAGTACTCGGCTTTTAAGTGCGACTAGGATCTTTTACACATTTGGATGACGCGAGGGATTCATCCATACCATCGGTAAAGTTGGGAAGACCGCGACTGATCCTGAAAAGGACTGAATGGAAAAAATAGCATGTCGTATCAATCAATAGTTATGAGAATATTTTCCTTTTCCCGATCCTTATAAAACTTTCTTTAACTTATTGAAGGTAGCAAAATGTCTTCAATTTGAACTTGGGTCGAATGAATAAATGGATAGAGCCCTCTGGCTTCAATTAATTTAATGAAATTCTAAGGAAAGAAAAAGCAACGAGCTCCCATTCTTAATTTGAATAATTCCCCGATCTAATTAGACGTTAAAAATAGATTAGTGCCTGATACGGGAAGGGCTTCTCCCATGAGCGGATTCTTTATTTTTGAATGAATCCTAACTATTCTCATTCTTCATTCTACAATGGAGAGGTGTGTGTCTAAGAAAGAGTATATTGATCCAAAATGTCCAAAATCAAAAGAGCGATTGGGTTGAAAAAATAAAGGATTTCTAAACATCTTGTTATCCTAGAACGAATTAAAACTACTTCAATTAATGGAAAAAGAGAGTATAGAGAATCTGTTGATAAGTTTACTTGTATCCGAGGTATTATTTTCTTATTATAATAAATACCTTGTTTTGACTGGATCGCACTCTGTATCATTTGAGAACCCTCAAAATCCTCACCTTTGGTTCAAATAGACTTTCAAATGGCGGAATTTCAAAGCGCTTTAGAGCTCGATAGATTTCAACAACATCACTTCTTATATCCACTTATCTTTCAGGAGTATATTTATGCACTTGCTCATGATCATGGTTTAAATAGATCCATTTTGTTGAAAAATGCAGGTTATGACAAGAAATTCAGCTTACTAATTGTGAAACGGTTAATTCCTCGACTGTATGACCAGAATTATTTGATTCATTCTACGAATGATTGGAAACAAAAGACATGTTGGGGACGCAACAACAATTTTGATTCTGAA
>JAOWBW010002106.1:42500-122500 GCA_026119855.1 Campanula takesimana
CCCCCCCCCCCCCCCCCCCCCCCCCCCCCCCCCCCCCCCCCCCCCCCCCCCCCCCCCCCCCCCCCCCCCCCCCCCCCCCCCCCCCCCCCCCCCCCCCCCCCCCCCCCCCCCCCCCCCCCCCCCCCCCCCCCCCCCCCCCCCCCCCCCCCCCCCCCCCCCCCCCCCCCCCCCCCCCCCCCCCCCCCCCCCCCCCCCCCCCCCCCCCCCCCCCCCCCCCCCCCCCCCCCCCCCCCCCCCCCCCCCCCCCCCCCCCCCCCCCCCCCCCCCCCCCCCCCCCCCCCCCCCCCCCCCCCCCCCCCCCCCCCCCCCCCCCCCCCCCACCCCCCCCCCCCCCCCCCCCCCCCCCCCCCCCCCCCCCCCCCCCCCCCCCCCCCCCCCCCCCCCCCCCCCCCCCCCCCCCCCCCCCCCCCCCCCCCCCCCCCCCCCCCCCCCCCCCCCCCCCCCCCCCCCCCCCCCCCCCCCCCCCCCCCCCCCCCCCCCCCCCCCCCCCCCCCCCCCCCCCCCCCCCCCCCCCCCCCCCCCCCCCCCCCCCCCCCCCCCCCCCCCCCCCCCCCCCCCCCCCCCCCCCCCCCCCCCCCCCCCCCCCCCCCCCCCCCCCCCCCCCCCCCCCCCCCCCCCCCCCCCCCCCCCCCCCCCCCCCCCCCCCCCCCCCCCCCCCCCCCCCCCCCCCCCCCCCCCCCCCCCCCCCCCCCCCCCCCCCCCCCCCCCCCCCCCCCCCCCCCCCCCCCCCCCCCCCCCCCCCCCCCCCCCCCCCCCCCCCCCCCCCCCCCCCCCCCCCCCCCCCCCCCCCCCCCCCCCCCCCCCCCCCCCCCCCCCCCCCCCCCCCCCCCCCCCCCCCCCCCCCCCCCCCCCCCCCCCCCCCCCCCCCCCCCCCCCCCCCCCCCCCCCCCCCCCCCCCCCCCCCCCCCCCCCCCCCCCCCCCCCCCCCCCCCCCCCCCCCCCCCCCCCCCCCCCCCCCCCCCCCCCCCCCCCCCCCCCCCCCCCCCCCCCCCCCCCCCCCCCCCCCCCCCCCCCCCCCCCCCCCCCCCCCCCCCCCCCCCCCCCCCCCCCCCCCCCCCCCCCCCCCCCCCCCCCCCCCCCCCCCCCCCCCCCCCCCCCCCCCCCCCCCCCCCCCCCCCCCCCCCCCCCCCCCCCCCCCCCCCCCCCCCCCCCCCCCCCCCCCCCCCCCCCCCCCCCCCCCCCCCCCCCCCCCCCCCCCCCCCCCCCCCCCCCCCCCCCCCCCCCCCCCCCCCCCCCCCCCCCCCCCCCCCCCCCCCCCCCCCCCCCCCCCCCCCCCCCCCCCCCCCCCCCCCCCCCCCCCCCCCCCCCCCCCCCCCCCCCCCCCCCCCCCCCCCCCCCCCCCCCCCCCCCCCCCCCCCCCCCCCCCCCCCCCCCCCCCCCCCCCCCCCCCCCCCCCCCCCCCCCCCCCCCCCCCCCCCCCCCCCCCCCCCCCCCCCCCCCCCCCCCCCCCCCCCCCCCCCCCCCCCCCCCCCCCCCCCCCCCCCCCCCCCCCCCCCCCCCCCCCCCCCCCCCCCCCCCCCCCCCCCCCCCCCCCCCCCCCCCCCCCCCCCCCCCCCCCCCCCCCCCCCCCCCCCCCCCCCCCCCCCCCCCCCCCCCCCCCCCCCCCCCCCCCCCCCCCCCCCCCCCCCCCCCCCCCCCCCCCCCCCCCCCCCCCCCCCCCCCCCCCCCCCCCCCCCCCCCCCCCCCCCCCCCCCCCCCCCCCCCCCCCCCCCCCCCCCCCCCCCCCCCCCCCCCCCCCCCCCCCCCCCCCCCCCCCCCCCCCCCCCCCCCCCCCCCCCCCCCCCCCCCCCCCCCCCCCCCCCCCCCCCCCCCCCCCCCCCCCCCCCCCCCCCCCCCCCCCCCCCCCCCCCCCCCCCCCCCCCCCCCCCCCCCCCCCCCCCCCCCCCCCCCCCCCCCCCCCCCCCCCCCCCCCCCCCCCCCCCCCCCCCCCCCCCCCCCCCCCCCCCCCCCCCCCCCCCCCCCCCCCCCCCCCCCCCCCCCCCCCCCCCCCCCCCCCCCCCCCCCCCCCCCCCCCCCCCCCCCCCCCCCCCCCCCCCCCCCCCCCCCCCCCCCCCCCCCCCCCCCCCCCCCCCCCCCCCCCCCCCCCCCCCCCCCCCCCCCCCCCCCCCCCCCCCCCCCCCCCCCCCCCCCCCCCCCCCCCCCCCCCCCCCCCCCCCCCCCCCCCCCCCCCCCCCCCCCCCCCCCCCCCCCCCCCCCCCCCCCCCCCCCCCCCCCCCCCCCCCCCCCCCCCCCCCCCCCCCCCCCCCCCCCCCCCCCCCCCCCCCCCCCCCCCCCCCCCCCCCCCCCCCCCCCCCCCCCCCCCCCCCCCCCCCCCCCCCCCCCCCCCCCCCCCCCCCCCCCCCCCCCCCCCCCCCCCCCCCCCCCCCCCCCCCCCCCCCCCCCCCCCCCCCCCCCCCCCCCCCCCCCCCCCCCCCCCCCCCCCCCCCCCCCCCCCCCCCCCCCCCCCCCCCCCCCCCCCCCCCCCCCCCCCCCCCCCCCCCCCCCCCCCCCCCCCCCCCCCCCCCCCCCCCCCCCCCCCCCCCCCCCCCCCCCCCCCCCCCCCCCCCCCCCCCCCCCCCCCCCCCCCCCCCCCCCCCCCCCCCCCCCCCCCCCCCCCCCCCCCCCCCCCCCCCCCCCCCCCCCCCCCCCCCCCCCCCCCCCCCCCCCCCCCCCCCCCCCCCCCCCCCCCCCCCCCCCCCCCCCCCCCCCCCCCCCCCCCCCCCCCCCCCCCCCCCCCCCCCCCCCCCCCCCCCCCCCCCCCCCCCCCCCCCCCCCCCCCCCCCCCCCCCCCCCCCCCCCCCCCCCCCCCCCCCCCCCCCCCCCCCCCCCCCCCCCCCCCCCCCCCCCCCCCCCCCCCCCCCCCCCCCCCCCCCCCCCCCCCCCCCCCCCCCCCCCCCCCCCCCCCCCCCCCCCCCCCCCCCCCCCCCCCCCCCCCCCCCCCCCCCCCCCCCCCCCCCCCCCCCCCCCCCCCCCCCCCCCCCCCCCCCCCCCCCCCCCCCCCCCCCCCCCCCCCCCCCCCCCCCCCCCCCCCCCCCCCCCCCCCCCCCCCCCCCCCCCCCCCCCCCCCCCCCCCCCCCCCCCCCCCCCCCCCCCCCCCCCCCCCCCCCCCCCCCCCCCCCCCCCCCCCCCCCCCCCCCCCCCCCCCCCCCCCCCCCCCCCCCCCCCCCCCCCCCCCCCCCCCCCCCCCCCCCCCCCCCCCCCCCCCCCCCCCCCCCCCCCCCCCCCCCCCCCCCCCCCCCCCCCCCCCCCCCCCCCCCCCCCCCCCCCCCCCCCCCCCCCCCCCCCCCCCCCCCCCCCCCCCCCCCCCCCCCCCCCCCCCCCCCCCCCCCCCCCCCCCCCCCCCCCCCCCCCCCCCCCCCCCCCCCCCCCCCCCCCCCCCCCCCCCCCCCCCCCCCCCCCCCCCCCCCCCCCCCCCCCCCCCCCCCCCCCCCCCCCCCCCCCCCCCCCCCCCCCCCCCCCCCCCCCCCCCCCCCCCCCCCCCCCCCCCCCCCCCCCCCCCCCCCCCCCCCCCCCCCCCCCCCCCCCCCCCCCCCCCCCCCCCCCCCCCCCCCCCCCCCCCCCCCCCCCCCCCCCCCCCCCCCCCCCCCCCCCCCCCCCCCCCCCCCCCCCCCCCCCCCCCCCCCCCCCCCCCCCCCCCCCCCCCCCCCCCCCCCCCCCCCCCCCCCCCCCCCCCCCCCCCCCCCCCCCCCCCCCCCCCCCCCCCCCCCCCCCCCCCCCCCCCCCCCCCCCCCCCCCCCCCCCCCCCCCCCCCCCCCCCCCCCCCCCCCCCCCCCCCCCCCCCCCCCCCCCCCCCCCCCCCCCCCCCCCCCCCCCCCCCCCCCCCCCCCCCCCCCCCCCCCCCCCCCCCCCCCCCCCCCCCCCCCCCCCCCCCCCCCCCCCCCCCCCCCCCCCCCCCCCCCCCCCCCCCCCCCCCCCCCCCCCCCCCCCCCCCCCCCCCCCCCCCCCCCCCCCCCCCCCCCCCCCCCCCCCCCCCCCCCCCCCCCCCCCCCCCCCCCCCCCCCCCCCCCCCCCCCCCCCCCCCCCCCCCCCCCCCCCCCCCCCCCCCCCCCCCCCCCCCCCCCCCCCCCCCCCCCCCCCCCCCCCCCCCCCCCCCCCCCCCCCCCCCCCCCCCCCCCCCCCCCCCCCCCCCCCCCCCCCCCCCCCCCCCCCCCCCCCCCCCCCCCCCCCCCCCCCCCCCCCCCCCCCCCCCCCCCCCCCCCCCCCCCCCCCCCCCCCCCCCCCCCCCCCCCCCCCCCCCCCCCCCCCCCCCCCCCCCCCCCCCCCCCCCCCCCCCCCCCCCCCCCCCCCCCCCCCCCCCCCCCCCCCCCCCCCCCCCCCCCCCCCCCCCCCCCCCCCCCCCCCCCCCCCCCCCCCCCCCCCCCCCCCCCCCCCCCCCCCCCCCCCCCCCCCCCCCCCCCCCCCCCCCCCCCCCCCCCCCCCCCCCCCCCCCCCCCCCCCCCCCCCCCCCCCCCCCCCCCCCCCCCCCCCCCCCCCCCCCCCCCCCCCCCCCCCCCCCCCCCCCCCCCCCCCCCCCCCCCCCCCCCCCCCCCCCCCCCCCCCCCCCCCCCCCCCCCCCCCCCCCCCCCCCCCCCCCCCCCCCCCCCCCCCCCCCCCCCCCCCCCCCCCCCCCCCCCCCCCCCCCCCCCCCCCCCCCCCCCCCCCCCCCCCCCCCCCCCCCCCCCCCCCCCCCCCCCCCCCCCCCCCCCCCCCCCCCCCCCCCCCCCCCCCCCCCCCCCCCCCCCCCCCCCCCCCCCCCCCCCCCCCCCCCCCCCCCCCCCCCCCCCCCCCCCCCCCCCCCCCCCCCCCCCCCCCCCCCCCCCCCCCCCCCCCCCCCCCCCCCCCCCCCCCCCCCCCCCCCCCCCCCCCCCCCCCCCCCCCCCCCCCCCCCCCCCCCCCCCCCCCCCCCCCCCCCCCCCCCCCCCCCCCCCCCCCCCCCCCCCCCCCCCCCCCCCCCCCCCCCCCCCCCCCCCCCCCCCCCCCCCCCCCCCCCCCCCCCCCCCCCCCCCCCCCCCCCCCCCCCCCCCCCCCCCCCCCCCCCCCCCCCCCCCCCCCCCCCCCCCCCCCCCCCCCCCCCCCCCCCCCCCCCCCCCCCCCCCCCCCCCCCCCCCCCCCCCCCCCCCCCCCCCCCCCCCCCCCCCCCCCCCCCCCCCCCCCCCCCCCCCCCCCCCCCCCCCCCCCCCCCCCCCCCCCCCCCCCCCCCCCCCCCCCCCCCCCCCCCCCCCCCCCCCCCCCCCCCCCCCCCCCCCCCCCCCCCCCCCCCCCCCCCCCCCCCCCCCCCCCCCCCCCCCCCCCCCCCCCCCCCCCCCCCCCCCCCCCCCCCCCCCCCCCCCCCCCCCCCCCCCCCCCCCCCCCCCCCCCCCCCCCCCCCCCCCCCCCCCCCCCCCCCCCCCCCCCCCCCCCCCCCCCCCCCCCCCCCCCCCCCCCCCCCCCCCCCCCCCCCCCCCCCCCCCCCCCCCCCCCCCCCCCCCCCCCCCCCCCCCCCCCCCCCCCCCCCCCCCCCCCCCCCCCCCCCCCCCCCCCCCCCCCCCCCCCCCCCCCCCCCCCCCCCCCCCCCCCCCCCCCCCCCCCCCCCCCCCCCCCCCCCCCCCCCCCCCCCCCCCCCCCCCCCCCCCCCCCCCCCCCCCCCCCCCCCCCCCCCCCCCCCCCCCCCCCCCCCCCCCCCCCCCCCCCCCCCCCCCCCCCCCCCCCCCCCCCCCCCCCCCCCCCCCCCCCCCCCCCCCCCCCCCCCCCCCCCCCCCCCCCCCCCCCCCCCCCCCCCCCCCCCCCCCCCCCCCCCCCCCCCCCCCCCCCCCCCCCCCCCCCCCCCCCCCCCCCCCCCCCCCCCCCCCCCCCCCCCCCCCCCCCCCCCCCCCCCCCCCCCCCCCCCCCCCCCCCCCCCCCCCCCCCCCCCCCCCCCCCCCCCCCCCCCCCCCCCCCCCCCCCCCCCCCCCCCCCCCCCCCCCCCCCCCCCCCCCCCCCCCCCCCCCCCCCCCCCCCCCCCCCCCCCCCCCCCCCCCCCCCCCCCCCCCCCCCCCCCCCCCCCCCCCCCCCCCCCCCCCCCCCCCCCCCCCCCCCCCCCCCCCCCCCCCCCCCCCCCCCCCCCCCCCCCCCCCCCCCCCCCCCCCCCCCCCCCCCCCCCCCCCCCCCCCCCCCCCCCCCCCCCCCCCCCCCCCCCCCCCCCCCCCCCCCCCCCCCCCCCCCCCCCCCCCCCCCCCCCCCCCCCCCCCCCCCCCCCCCCCCCCCCCCCCCCCCCCCCCCCCCCCCCCCCCCCCCCCCCCCCCCCCCCCCCCCCCCCCCCCCCCCCCCCCCCCCCCCCCCCCCCCCCCCCCCCCCCCCCCCCCCCCCCCCCCCCCCCCCCCCCCCCCCCCCCCCCCCCCCCCCCCCCCCCCCCCCCCCCCCCCCCCCCCCCCCCCCCCCCCCCCCCCCCCCCCCCCCCCCCCCCCCCCCCCCCCCCCCCCCCCCCCCCCCCCCCCCCCCCCCCCCCCCCCCCCCCCCCCCCCCCCCCCCCCCCCCCCCCCCCCCCCCCCCCCCCCCCCCCCCCCCCCCCCCCCCCCCCCCCCCCCCCCCCCCCCCCCCCCCCCCCCCCCCCCCCCCCCCCCCCCCCCCCCCCCCCCCCCCCCCCCCCCCCCCCCCCCCCCCCCCCCCCCCCCCCCCCCCCCCCCCCCCCCCCCCCCCCCCCCCCCCCCCCCCCCCCCCCCCCCCCCCCCCCCCCCCCCCCCCCCCCCCCCCCCCCCCCCCCCCCCCCCCCCCCCCCCCCCCCCCCCCCCCCCCCCCCCCCCCCCCCCCCCCCCCCCCCCCCCCCCCCCCCCCCCCCCCCCCCCCCCCCCCCCCCCCCCCCCCCCCCCCCCCCCCCCCCCCCCCCCCCCCCCCCCCCCCCCCCCCCCCCCCCCCCCCCCCCCCCCCCCCCCCCCCCCCCCCCCCCCCCCCCCCCCCCCCCCCCCCCCCCCCCCCCCCCCCCCCCCCCCCCCCCCCCCCCCCCCCCCCCCCCCCCCCCCCCCCCCCCCCCCCCCCCCCCCCCCCCCCCCCCCCCCCCCCCCCCCCCCCCCCCCCCCCCCCCCCCCCCCCCCCCCCCCCCCCCCCCCCCCCCCCCCCCCCCCCCCCCCCCCCCCCCCCCCCCCCCCCCCCCCCCCCCCCCCCCCCCCCCCCCCCCCCCCCCCCCCCCCCCCCCCCCCCCCCCCCCCCCCCCCCCCCCCCCCCCCCCCCCCCCCCCCCCCCCCCCCCCCCCCCCCCCCCCCCCCCCCCCCCCCCCCCCCCCCCCCCCCCCCCCCCCCCCCCCCCCCCCCCCCCCCCCCCCCCCCCCCCCCCCCCCCCCCCCCCCCCCCCCCCCCCCCCCCCCCCCCCCCCCCCCCCCCCCCCCCCCCCCCCCCCCCCCCCCCCCCCCCCCCCCCCCCCCCCCCCCCCCCCCCCCCCCCCCCCCCCCCCCCCCCCCCCCCCCCCCCCCCCCCCCCCCCCCCCCCCCCCCCCCCCCCCCCCCCCCCCCCCCCCCCCCCCCCCCCCCCCCCCCCCCCCCCCCCCCCCCCCCCCCCCCCCCCCCCCCCCCCCCCCCCCCCCCCCCCCCCCCCCCCCCCCCCCCCCCCCCCCCCCCCCCCCCCCCCCCCCCCCCCCCCCCCCCCCCCCCCCCCCCCCCCCCCCCCCCCCCCCCCCCCCCCCCCCCCCCCCCCCCCCCCCCCCCCCCCCCCCCCCCCCCCCCCCCCCCCCCCCCCCCCCCCCCCCCCCCCCCCCCCCCCCCCCCCCCCCCCCCCCCCCCCCCCCCCCCCCCCCCCCCCCCCCCCCCCCCCCCCCCCCCCCCCCCCCCCCCCCCCCCCCCCCCCCCCCCCCCCCCCCCCCCCCCCCCCCCCCCCCCCCCCCCCCCCCCCCCCCCCCCCCCCCCCCCCCCCCCCCCCCCCCCCCCCCCCCCCCCCCCCCCCCCCCCCCCCCCCCCCCCCCCCCCCCCCCCCCCCCCCCCCCCCCCCCCCCCCCCCCCCCCCCCCCCCCCCCCCCCCCCCCCCCCCCCCCCCCCCCCCCCCCCCCCCCCCCCCCCCCCCCCCCCCCCCCCCCCCCCCCCCCCCCCCCCCCCCCCCCCCCCCCCCCCCCCCCCCCCCCCCCCCCCCCCCCCCCCCCCCCCCCCCCCCCCCCCCCCCCCCCCCCCCCCCCCCCCCCCCCCCCCCCCCCCCCCCCCCCCCCCCCCCCCCCCCCCCCCCCCCCCCCCCCCCCCCCCCCCCCCCCCCCCCCCCCCCCCCCCCCCCCCCCCCCCCCCCCCCCCCCCCCCCCCCCCCCCCCCCCCCCCCCCCCCCCCCCCCCCCCCCCCCCCCCCCCCCCCCCCCCCCCCCCCCCCCCCCCCCCCCCCCCCCCCCCCCCCCCCCCCCCCCCCCCCCCCCCCCCCCCCCCCCCCCCCCCCCCCCCCCCCCCCCCCCCCCCCCCCCCCCCCCCCCCCCCCCCCCCCCCCCCCCCCCCCCCCCCCCCCCCCCCCCCCCCCCCCCCCCCCCCCCCCCCCCCCCCCCCCCCCCCCCCCCCCCCCCCCCCCCCCCCCCCCCCCCCCCCCCCCCCCCCCCCCCCCCCCCCCCCCCCCCCCCCCCCCCCCCCCCCCCCCCCCCCCCCCCCCCCCCCCCCCCCCCCCCCCCCCCCCCCCCCCCCCCCCCCCCCCCCCCCCCCCCCCCCCCCCCCCCCCCCCCCCCCCCCCCCCCCCCCCCCCCCCCCCCCCCCCCCCCCCCCCCCCCCCCCCCCCCCCCCCCCCCCCCCCCCCCCCCCCCCCCCCCCCCCCCCCCCCCCCCCCCCCCCCCCCCCCCCCCCCCCCCCCCCCCCCCCCCCCCCCCCCCCCCCCCCCCCCCCCCCCCCCCCCCCCCCCCCCCCCCCCCCCCCCCCCCCCCCCCCCCCCCCCCCCCCCCCCCCCCCCCCCCCCCCCCCCCCCCCCCCCCCCCCCCCCCCCCCCCCCCCCCCCCCCCCCCCCCCCCCCCCCCCCCCCCCCCCCCCCCCCCCCCCCCCCCCCCCCCCCCCCCCCCCCCCCCCCCCCCCCCCCCCCCCCCCCCCCCCCCCCCCCCCCCCCCCCCCCCCCCCCCCCCCCCCCCCCCCCCCCCCCCCCCCCCCCCCCCCCCCCCCCCCCCCCCCCCCCCCCCCCCCCCCCCCCCCCCCCCCCCCCCCCCCCCCCCCCCCCCCCCCCCCCCCCCCCCCCCCCCCCCCCCCCCCCCCCCCCCCCCCCCCCCCCCCCCCCCCCCCCCCCCCCCCCCCCCCCCCCCCCCCCCCCCCCCCCCCCCCCCCCCCCCCCCCCCCCCCCCCCCCCCCCCCCCCCCCCCCCCCCCCCCCCCCCCCCCCCCCCCCCCCCCCCCCCCCCCCCCCCCCCCCCCCCCCCCCCCCCCCCCCCCCCCCCCCCCCCCCCCCCCCCCCCCCCCCCCCCCCCCCCCCCCCCCCCCCCCCCCCCCCCCCCCCCCCCCCCCCCCCCCCCCCCCCCCCCCCCCCCCCCCCCCCCCCCCCCCCCCCCCCCCCCCCCCCCCCCCCCCCCCCCCCCCCCCCCCCCCCCCCCCCCCCCCCCCCCCCCCCCCCCCCCCCCCCCCCCCCCCCCCCCCCCCCCCCCCCCCCCCCCCCCCCCCCCCCCCCCCCCCCCCCCCCCCCCCCCCCCCCCCCCCCCCCCCCCCCCCCCCCCCCCCCCCCCCCCCCCCCCCCCCCCCCCCCCCCCCCCCCCCCCCCCCCCCCCCCCCCCCCCCCCCCCCCCCCCCCCCCCCCCCCCCCCCCCCCCCCCCCCCCCCCCCCCCCCCCCCCCCCCCCCCCCCCCCCCCCCCCCCCCCCCCCCCCCCCCCCCCCCCCCCCCCCCCCCCCCCCCCCCCCCCCCCCCCCCCCCCCCCCCCCCCCCCCCCCCCCCCCCCCCCCCCCCCCCCCCCCCCCCCCCCCCCCCCCCCCCCCCCCCCCCCCCCCCCCCCCCCCCCCCCCCCCCCCCCCCCCCCCCCCCCCCCCCCCCCCCCCCCCCCCCCCCCCCCCCCCCCCCCCCCCCCCCCCCCCCCCCCCCCCCCCCCCCCCCCCCCCCCCCCCCCCCCCCCCCCCCCCCCCCCCCCCCCCCCCCCCCCCCCCCCCCCCCCCCCCCCCCCCCCCCCCCCCCCCCCCCCCCCCCCCCCCCCCCCCCCCCCCCCCCCCCCCCCCCCCCCCCCCCCCCCCCCCCCCCCCCCCCCCCCCCCCCCCCCCCCCCCCCCCCCCCCCCCCCCCCCCCCCCCCCCCCCCCCCCCCCCCCCCCCCCCCCCCCCCCCCCCCCCCCCCCCCCCCCCCCCCCCCCCCCCCCCCCCCCCCCCCCCCCCCCCCCCCCCCCCCCCCCCCCCCCCCCCCCCCCCCCCCCCCCCCCCCCCCCCCCCCCCCCCCCCCCCCCCCCCCCCCCCCCCCCCCCCCCCCCCCCCCCCCCCCCCCCCCCCCCCCCCCCCCCCCCCCCCCCCCCCCCCCCCCCCCCCCCCCCCCCCCCCCCCCCCCCCCCCCCCCCCCCCCCCCCCCCCCCCCCCCCCCCCCCCCCCCCCCCCCCCCCCCCCCCCCCCCCCCCCCCCCCCCCCCCCCCCCCCCCCCCCCCCCCCCCCCCCCCCCCCCCCCCCCCCCCCCCCCCCCCCCCCCCCCCCCCCCCCCCCCCCCCCCCCCCCCCCCCCCCCCCCCCCCCCCCCCCCCCCCCCCCCCCCCCCCCCCCCCCCCCCCCCCCCCCCCCCCCCCCCCCCCCCCCCCCCCCCCCCCCCCCCCCCCCCCCCCCCCCCCCCCCCCCCCCCCCCCCCCCCCCCCCCCCCCCCCCCCCCCCCCCCCCCCCCCCCCCCCCCCCCCCCCCCCCCCCCCCCCCCCCCCCCCCCCCCCCCCCCCCCCCCCCCCCCCCCCCCCCCCCCCCCCCCCCCCCCCCCCCCCCCCCCCCCCCCCCCCCCCCCCCCCCCCCCCCCCCCCCCCCCCCCCCCCCCCCCCCCCCCCCCCCCCCCCCCCCCCCCCCCCCCCCCCCCCCCCCCCCCCCCCCCCCCCCCCCCCCCCCCCCCCCCCCCCCCCCCCCCCCCCCCCCCCCCCCCCCCCCCCCCCCCCCCCCCCCCCCCCCCCCCCCCCCCCCCCCCCCCCCCCCCCCCCCCCCCCCCCCCCCCCCCCCCCCCCCCCCCCCCCCCCCCCCCCCCCCCCCCCCCCCCCCCCCCCCCCCCCCCCCCCCCCCCCCCCCCCCCCCCCCCCCCCCCCCCCCCCCCCCCCCCCCCCCCCCCCCCCCCCCCCCCCCCCCCCCCCCCCCCCCCCCCCCCCCCCCCCCCCCCCCCCCCCCCCCCCCCCCCCCCCCCCCCCCCCCCCCCCCCCCCCCCCCCCCCCCCCCCCCCCCCCCCCCCCCCCCCCCCCCCCCCCCCCCCCCCCCCCCCCCCCCCCCCCCCCCCCCCCCCCCCCCCCCCCCCCCCCCCCCCCCCCCCCCCCCCCCCCCCCCCCCCCCCCCCCCCCCCCCCCCCCCCCCCCCCCCCCCCCCCCCCCCCCCCCCCCCCCCCCCCCCCCCCCCCCCCCCCCCCCCCCCCCCCCCCCCCCCCCCCCCCCCCCCCCCCCCCCCCCCCCCCCCCCCCCCCCCCCCCCCCCCCCCCCCCCCCCCCCCCCCCCCCCCCCCCCCCCCCCCCCCCCCCCCCCCCCCCCCCCCCCCCCCCCCCCCCCCCCCCCCCCCCCCCCCCCCCCCCCCCCCCCCCCCCCCCCCCCCCCCCCCCCCCCCCCCCCCCCCCCCCCCCCCCCCCCCCCCCCCCCCCCCCCCCCCCCCCCCCCCCCCCCCCCCCCCCCCCCCCCCCCCCCCCCCCCCCCCCCCCCCCCCCCCCCCCCCCCCCCCCCCCCCCCCCCCCCCCCCCCCCCCCCCCCCCCCCCCCCCCCCCCCCCCCCCCCCCCCCCCCCCCCCCCCCCCCCCCCCCCCCCCCCCCCCCCCCCCCCCCCCCCCCCCCCCCCCCCCCCCCCCCCCCCCCCCCCCCCCCCCCCCCCCCCCCCCCCCCCCCCCCCCCCCCCCCCCCCCCCCCCCCCCCCCCCCCCCCCCCCCCCCCCCCCCCCCCCCCCCCCCCCCCCCCCCCCCCCCCCCCCCCCCCCCCCCCCCCCCCCCCCCCCCCCCCCCCCCCCCCCCCCCCCCCCCCCCCCCCCCCCCCCCCCCCCCCCCCCCCCCCCCCCCCCCCCCCCCCCCCCCCCCCCCCCCCCCCCCCCCCCCCCCCCCCCCCCCCCCCCCCCCCCCCCCCCCCCCCCCCCCCCCCCCCCCCCCCCCCCCCCCCCCCCCCCCCCCCCCCCCCCCCCCCCCCCCCCCCCCCCCCCCCCCCCCCCCCCCCCCCCCCCCCCCCCCCCCCCCCCCCCCCCCCCCCCCCCCCCCCCCCCCCCCCCCCCCCCCCCCCCCCCCCCCCCCCCCCCCCCCCCCCCCCCCCCCCCCCCCCCCCCCCCCCCCCCCCCCCCCCCCCCCCCCCCCCCCCCCCCCCCCCCCCCCCCCCCCCCCCCCCCCCCCCCCCCCCCCCCCCCCCCCCCCCCCCCCCCCCCCCCCCCCCCCCCCCCCCCCCCCCCCCCCCCCCCCCCCCCCCCCCCCCCCCCCCCCCCCCCCCCCCCCCCCCCCCCCCCCCCCCCCCCCCCCCCCCCCCCCCCCCCCCCCCCCCCCCCCCCCCCCCCCCCCCCCCCCCCCCCCCCCCCCCCCCCCCCCCCCCCCCCCCCCCCCCCCCCCCCCCCCCCCCCCCCCCCCCCCCCCCCCCCCCCCCCCCCCCCCCCCCCCCCCCCCCCCCCCCCCCCCCCCCCCCCCCCCCCCCCCCCCCCCCCCCCCCCCCCCCCCCCCCCCCCCCCCCCCCCCCCCCCCCCCCCCCCCCCCCCCCCCCCCCCCCCCCCCCCCCCCCCCCCCCCCCCCCCCCCCCCCCCCCCCCCCCCCCCCCCCCCCCCCCCCCCCCCCCCCCCCCCCCCCCCCCCCCCCCCCCCCCCCCCCCCCCCCCCCCCCCCCCCCCCCCCCCCCCCCCCCCCCCCCCCCCCCCCCCCCCCCCCCCCCCCCCCCCCCCCCCCCCCCCCCCCCCCCCCCCCCCCCCCCCCCCCCCCCCCCCCCCCCCCCCCCCCCCCCCCCCCCCCCCCCCCCCCCCCCCCCCCCCCCCCCCCCCCCCCCCCCCCCCCCCCCCCCCCCCCCCCCCCCCCCCCCCCCCCCCCCCCCCCCCCCCCCCCCCCCCCCCCCCCCCCCCCCCCCCCCCCCCCCCCCCCCCCCCCCCCCCCCCCCCCCCCCCCCCCCCCCCCCCCCCCCCCCCCCCCCCCCCCCCCCCCCCCCCCCCCCCCCCCCCCCCCCCCCCCCCCCCCCCCCCCCCCCCCCCCCCCCCCCCCCCCCCCCCCCCCCCCCCCCCCCCCCCCCCCCCCCCCCCCCCCCCCCCCCCCCCCCCCCCCCCCCCCCCCCCCCCCCCCCCCCCCCCCCCCCCCCCCCCCCCCCCCCCCCCCCCCCCCCCCCCCCCCCCCCCCCCCCCCCCCCCCCCCCCCCCCCCCCCCCCCCCCCCCCCCCCCCCCCCCCCCCCCCCCCCCCCCCCCCCCCCCCCCCCCCCCCCCCCCCCCCCCCCCCCCCCCCCCCCCCCCCCCCCCCCCCCCCCCCCCCCCCCCCCCCCCCCCCCCCCCCCCCCCCCCCCCCCCCCCCCCCCCCCCCCCCCCCCCCCCCCCCCCCCCCCCCCCCCCCCCCCCCCCCCCCCCCCCCCCCCCCCCCCCCCCCCCCCCCCCCCCCCCCCCCCCCCCCCCCCCCCCCCCCCCCCCCCCCCCCCCCCCCCCCCCCCCCCCCCCCCCCCCCCCCCCCCCCCCCCCCCCCCCCCCCCCCCCCCCCCCCCCCCCCCCCCCCCCCCCCCCCCCCCCCCCCCCCCCCCCCCCCCCCCCCCCCCCCCCCCCCCCCCCCCCCCCCCCCCCCCCCCCCCCCCCCCCCCCCCCCCCCCCCCCCCCCCCCCCCCCCCCCCCCCCCCCCCCCCCCCCCCCCCCCCCCCCCCCCCCCCCCCCCCCCCCCCCCCCCCCCCCCCCCCCCCCCCCCCCCCCCCCCCCCCCCCCCCCCCCCCCCCCCCCCCCCCCCCCCCCCCCCCCCCCCCCCCCCCCCCCCCCCCCCCCCCCCCCCCCCCCCCCCCCCCCCCCCCCCCCCCCCCCCCCCCCCCCCCCCCCCCCCCCCCCCCCCCCCCCCCCCCCCCCCCCCCCCCCCCCCCCCCCCCCCCCCCCCCCCCCCCCCCCCCCCCCCCCCCCCCCCCCCCCCCCCCCCCCCCCCCCCCCCCCCCCCCCCCCCCCCCCCCCCCCCCCCCCCCCCCCCCCCCCCCCCCCCCCCCCCCCCCCCCCCCCCCCCCCCCCCCCCCCCCCCCCCCCCCCCCCCCCCCCCCCCCCCCCCCCCCCCCCCCCCCCCCCCCCCCCCCCCCCCCCCCCCCCCCCCCCCCCCCCCCCCCCCCCCCCCCCCCCCCCCCCCCCCCCCCCCCCCCCCCCCCCCCCCCCCCCCCCCCCCCCCCCCCCCCCCCCCCCCCCCCCCCCCCCCCCCCCCCCCCCCCCCCCCCCCCCCCCCCCCCCCCCCCCCCCCCCCCCCCCCCCCCCCCCCCCCCCCCCCCCCCCCCCCCCCCCCCCCCCCCCCCCCCCCCCCCCCCCCCCCCCCCCCCCCCCCCCCCCCCCCCCCCCCCCCCCCCCCCCCCCCCCCCCCCCCCCCCCCCCCCCCCCCCCCCCCCCCCCCCCCCCCCCCCCCCCCCCCCCCCCCCCCCCCCCCCCCCCCCCCCCCCCCCCCCCCCCCCCCCCCCCCCCCCCCCCCCCCCCCCCCCCCCCCCCCCCCCCCCCCCCCCCCCCCCCCCCCCCCCCCCCCCCCCCCCCCCCCCCCCCCCCCCCCCCCCCCCCCCCCCCCCCCCCCCCCCCCCCCCCCCCCCCCCCCCCCCCCCCCCCCCCCCCCCCCCCCCCCCCCCCCCCCCCCCCCCCCCCCCCCCCCCCCCCCCCCCCCCCCCCCCCCCCCCCCCCCCCCCCCCCCCCCCCCCCCCCCCCCCCCCCCCCCCCCCCCCCCCCCCCCCCCCCCCCCCCCCCCCCCCCCCCCCCCCCCCCCCCCCCCCCCCCCCCCCCCCCCCCCCCCCCCCCCCCCCCCCCCCCCCCCCCCCCCCCCCCCCCCCCCCCCCCCCCCCCCCCCCCCCCCCCCCCCCCCCCCCCCCCCCCCCCCCCCCCCCCCCCCCCCCCCCCCCCCCCCCCCCCCCCCCCCCCCCCCCCCCCCCCCCCCCCCCCCCCCCCCCCCCCCCCCCCCCCCCCCCCCCCCCCCCCCCCCCCCCCCCCCCCCCCCCCCCCCCCCCCCCCCCCCCCCCCCCCCCCCCCCCCCCCCCCCCCCCCCCCCCCCCCCCCCCCCCCCCCCCCCCCCCCCCCCCCCCCCCCCCCCCCCCCCCCCCCCCCCCCCCCCCCCCCCCCCCCCCCCCCCCCCCCCCCCCCCCCCCCCCCCCCCCCCCCCCCCCCCCCCCCCCCCCCCCCCCCCCCCCCCCCCCCCCCCCCCCCCCCCCCCCCCCCCCCCCCCCCCCCCCCCCCCCCCCCCCCCCCCCCCCCCCCCCCCCCCCCCCCCCCCCCCCCCCCCCCCCCCCCCCCCCCCCCCCCCCCCCCCCCCCCCCCCCCCCCCCCCCCCCCCCCCCCCCCCCCCCCCCCCCCCCCCCCCCCCCCCCCCCCCCCCCCCCCCCCCCCCCCCCCCCCCCCCCCCCCCCCCCCCCCCCCCCCCCCCCCCCCCCCCCCCCCCCCCCCCCCCCCCCCCCCCCCCCCCCCCCCCCCCCCCCCCCCCCCCCCCCCCCCCCCCCCCCCCCCCCCCCCCCCCCCCCCCCCCCCCCCCCCCCCCCCCCCCCCCCCCCCCCCCCCCCCCCCCCCCCCCCCCCCCCCCCCCCCCCCCCCCCCCCCCCCCCCCCCCCCCCCCCCCCCCCCCCCCCCCCCCCCCCCCCCCCCCCCCCCCCCCCCCCCCCCCCCCCCCCCCCCCCCCCCCCCCCCCCCCCCCCCCCCCCCCCCCCCCCCCCCCCCCCCCCCCCCCCCCCCCCCCCCCCCCCCCCCCCCCCCCCCCCCCCCCCCCCCCCCCCCCCCCCCCCCCCCCCCCCCCCCCCCCCCCCCCCCCCCCCCCCCCCCCCCCCCCCCCCCCCCCCCCCCCCCCCCCCCCCCCCCCCCCCCCCCCCCCCCCCCCCCCCCCCCCCCCCCCCCCCCCCCCCCCCCCCCCCCCCCCCCCCCCCCCCCCCCCCCCCCCCCCCCCCCCCCCCCCCCCCCCCCCCCCCCCCCCCCCCCCCCCCCCCCCCCCCCCCCCCCCCCCCCCCCCCCCCCCCCCCCCCCCCCCCCCCCCCCCCCCCCCCCCCCCCCCCCCCCCCCCCCCCCCCCCCCCCCCCCCCCCCCCCCCCCCCCCCCCCCCCCCCCCCCCCCCCCCCCCCCCCCCCCCCCCCCCCCCCCCCCCCCCCCCCCCCCCCCCCCCCCCCCCCCCCCCCCCCCCCCCCCCCCCCCCCCCCCCCCCCCCCCCCCCCCCCCCCCCCCCCCCCCCCCCCCCCCCCCCCCCCCCCCCCCCCCCCCCCCCCCCCCCCCCCCCCCCCCCCCCCCCCCCCCCCCCCCCCCCCCCCCCCCCCCCCCCCCCCCCCCCCCCCCCCCCCCCCCCCCCCCCCCCCCCCCCCCCCCCCCCCCCCCCCCCCCCCCCCCCCCCCCCCCCCCCCCCCCCCCCCCCCCCCCCCCCCCCCCCCCCCCCCCCCCCCCCCCCCCCCCCCCCCCCCCCCCCCCCCCCCCCCCCCCCCCCCCCCCCCCCCCCCCCCCCCCCCCCCCCCCCCCCCCCCCCCCCCCCCCCCCCCCCCCCCCCCCCCCCCCCCCCCCCCCCCCCCCCCCCCCCCCCCCCCCCCCCCCCCCCCCCCCCCCCCCCCCCCCCCCCCCCCCCCCCCCCCCCCCCCCCCCCCCCCCCCCCCCCCCCCCCCCCCCCCCCCCCCCCCCCCCCCCCCCCCCCCCCCCCCCCCCCCCCCCCCCCCCCCCCCCCCCCCCCCCCCCCCCCCCCCCCCCCCCCCCCCCCCCCCCCCCCCCCCCCCCCCCCCCCCCCCCCCCCCCCCCCCCCCCCCCCCCCCCCCCCCCCCCCCCCCCCCCCCCCCCCCCCCCCCCCCCCCCCCCCCCCCCCCCCCCCCCCCCCCCCCCCCCCCCCCCCCCCCCCCCCCCCCCCCCCCCCCCCCCCCCCCCCCCCCCCCCCCCCCCCCCCCCCCCCCCCCCCCCCCCCCCCCCCCCCCCCCCCCCCCCCCCCCCCCCCCCCCCCCCCCCCCCCCCCCCCCCCCCCCCCCCCCCCCCCCCCCCCCCCCCCCCCCCCCCCCCCCCCCCCCCCCCCCCCCCCCCCCCCCCCCCCCCCCCCCCCCCCCCCCCCCCCCCCCCCCCCCCCCCCCCCCCCCCCCCCCCCCCCCCCCCCCCCCCCCCCCCCCCCCCCCCCCCCCCCCCCCCCCCCCCCCCCCCCCCCCCCCCCCCCCCCCCCCCCCCCCCCCCCCCCCCCCCCCCCCCCCCCCCCCCCCCCCCCCCCCCCCCCCCCCCCCCCCCCCCCCCCCCCCCCCCCCCCCCCCCCCCCCCCCCCCCCCCCCCCCCCCCCCCCCCCCCCCCCCCCCCCCCCCCCCCCCCCCCCCCCCCCCCCCCCCCCCCCCCCCCCCCCCCCCCCCCCCCCCCCCCCCCCCCCCCCCCCCCCCCCCCCCCCCCCCCCCCCCCCCCCCCCCCCCCCCCCCCCCCCCCCCCCCCCCCCCCCCCCCCCCCCCCCCCCCCCCCCCCCCCCCCCCCCCCCCCCCCCCCCCCCCCCCCCCCCCCCCCCCCCCCCCCCCCCCCCCCCCCCCCCCCCCCCCCCCCCCCCCCCCCCCCCCCCCCCCCCCCCCCCCCCCCCCCCCCCCCCCCCCCCCCCCCCCCCCCCCCCCCCCCCCCCCCCCCCCCCCCCCCCCCCCCCCCCCCCCCCCCCCCCCCCCCCCCCCCCCCCCCCCCCCCCCCCCCCCCCCCCCCCCCCCCCCCCCCCCCCCCCCCCCCCCCCCCCCCCCCCCCCCCCCCCCCCCCCCCCCCCCCCCCCCCCCCCCCCCCCCCCCCCCCCCCCCCCCCCCCCCCCCCCCCCCCCCCCCCCCCCCCCCCCCCCCCCCCCCCCCCCCCCCCCCCCCCCCCCCCCCCCCCCCCCCCCCCCCCCCCCCCCCCCCCCCCCCCCCCCCCCCCCCCCCCCCCCCCCCCCCCCCCCCCCCCCCCCCCCCCCCCCCCCCCCCCCCCCCCCCCCCCCCCCCCCCCCCCCCCCCCCCCCCCCCCCCCCCCCCCCCCCCCCCCCCCCCCCCCCCCCCCCCCCCCCCCCCCCCCCCCCCCCCCCCCCCCCCCCCCCCCCCCCCCCCCCCCCCCCCCCCCCCCCCCCCCCCCCCCCCCCCCCCCCCCCCCCCCCCCCCCCCCCCCCCCCCCCCCCCCCCCCCCCCCCCCCCCCCCCCCCCCCCCCCCCCCCCCCCCCCCCCCCCCCCCCCCCCCCCCCCCCCCCCCCCCCCCCCCCCCCCCCCCCCCCCCCCCCCCCCCCCCCCCCCCCCCCCCCCCCCCCCCCCCCCCCCCCCCCCCCCCCCCCCCCCCCCCCCCCCCCCCCCCCCCCCCCCCCCCCCCCCCCCCCCCCCCCCCCCCCCCCCCCCCCCCCCCCCCCCCCCCCCCCCCCCCCCCCCCCCCCCCCCCCCCCCCCCCCCCCCCCCCCCCCCCCCCCCCCCCCCCCCCCCCCCCCCCCCCCCCCCCCCCCCCCCCCCCCCCCCCCCCCCCCCCCCCCCCCCCCCCCCCCCCCCCCCCCCCCCCCCCCCCCCCCCCCCCCCCCCCCCCCCCCCCCCCCCCCCCCCCCCCCCCCCCCCCCCCCCCCCCCCCCCCCCCCCCCCCCCCCCCCCCCCCCCCCCCCCCCCCCCCCCCCCCCCCCCCCCCCCCCCCCCCCCCCCCCCCCCCCCCCCCCCCCCCCCCCCCCCCCCCCCCCCCCCCCCCCCCCCCCCCCCCCCCCCCCCCCCCCCCCCCCCCCCCCCCCCCCCCCCCCCCCCCCCCCCCCCCCCCCCCCCCCCCCCCCCCCCCCCCCCCCCCCCCCCCCCCCCCCCCCCCCCCCCCCCCCCCCCCCCCCCCCCCCCCCCCCCCCCCCCCCCCCCCCCCCCCCCCCCCCCCCCCCCCCCCCCCCCCCCCCCCCCCCCCCCCCCCCCCCCCCCCCCCCCCCCCCCCCCCCCCCCCCCCCCCCCCCCCCCCCCCCCCCCCCCCCCCCCCCCCCCCCCCCCCCCCCCCCCCCCCCCCCCCCCCCCCCCCCCCCCCCCCCCCCCCCCCCCCCCCCCCCCCCCCCCCCCCCCCCCCCCCCCCCCCCCCCCCCCCCCCCCCCCCCCCCCCCCCCCCCCCCCCCCCCCCCCCCCCCCCCCCCCCCCCCCCCCCCCCCCCCCCCCCCCCCCCCCCCCCCCCCCCCCCCCCCCCCCCCCCCCCCCCCCCCCCCCCCCCCCCCCCCCCCCCCCCCCCCCCCCCCCCCCCCCCCCCCCCCCCCCCCCCCCCCCCCCCCCCCCCCCCCCCCCCCCCCCCCCCCCCCCCCCCCCCCCCCCCCCCCCCCCCCCCCCCCCCCCCCCCCCCCCCCCCCCCCCCCCCCCCCCCCCCCCCCCCCCCCCCCCCCCCCCCCCCCCCCCCCCCCCCCCCCCCCCCCCCCCCCCCCCCCCCCCCCCCCCCCCCCCCCCCCCCCCCCCCCCCCCCCCCCCCCCCCCCCCCCCCCCCCCCCCCCCCCCCCCCCCCCCCCCCCCCCCCCCCCCCCCCCCCCCCCCCCCCCCCCCCCCCCCCCCCCCCCCCCCCCCCCCCCCCCCCCCCCCCCCCCCCCCCCCCCCCCCCCCCCCCCCCCCCCCCCCCCCCCCCCCCCCCCCCCCCCCCCCCCCCCCCCCCCCCCCCCCCCCCCCCCCCCCCCCCCCCCCCCCCCCCCCCCCCCCCCCCCCCCCCCCCCCCCCCCCCCCCCCCCCCCCCCCCCCCCCCCCCCCCCCCCCCCCCCCCCCCCCCCCCCCCCCCCCCCCCCCCCCCCCCCCCCCCCCCCCCCCCCCCCCCCCCCCCCCCCCCCCCCCCCCCCCCCCCCCCCCCCCCCCCCCCCCCCCCCCCCCCCCCCCCCCCCCCCCCCCCCCCCCCCCCCCCCCCCCCCCCCCCCCCCCCCCCCCCCCCCCCCCCCCCCCCCCCCCCCCCCCCCCCCCCCCCCCCCCCCCCCCCCCCCCCCCCCCCCCCCCCCCCCCCCCCCCCCCCCCCCCCCCCCCCCCCCCCCCCCCCCCCCCCCCCCCCCCCCCCCCCCCCCCCCCCCCCCCCCCCCCCCCCCCCCCCCCCCCCCCCCCCCCCCCCCCCCCCCCCCCCCCCCCCCCCCCCCCCCCCCCCCCCCCCCCCCCCCCCCCCCCCCCCCCCCCCCCCCCCCCCCCCCCCCCCCCCCCCCCCCCCCCCCCCCCCCCCCCCCCCCCCCCCCCCCCCCCCCCCCCCCCCCCCCCCCCCCCCCCCCCCCCCCCCCCCCCCCCCCCCCCCCCCCCCCCCCCCCCCCCCCCCCCCCCCCCCCCCCCCCCCCCCCCCCCCCCCCCCCCCCCCCCCCCCCCCCCCCCCCCCCCCCCCCCCCCCCCCCCCCCCCCCCCCCCCCCCCCCCCCCCCCCCCCCCCCCCCCCCCCCCCCCCCCCCCCCCCCCCCCCCCCCCCCCCCCCCCCCCCCCCCCCCCCCCCCCCCCCCCCCCCCCCCCCCCCCCCCCCCCCCCCCCCCCCCCCCCCCCCCCCCCCCCCCCCCCCCCCCCCCCCCCCCCCCCCCCCCCCCCCCCCCCCCCCCCCCCCCCCCCCCCCCCCCCCCCCCCCCCCCCCCCCCCCCCCCCCCCCCCCCCCCCCCCCCCCCCCCCCCCCCCCCCCCCCCCCCCCCCCCCCCCCCCCCCCCCCCCCCCCCCCCCCCCCCCCCCCCCCCCCCCCCCCCCCCCCCCCCCCCCCCCCCCCCCCCCCCCCCCCCCCCCCCCCCCCCCCCCCCCCCCCCCCCCCCCCCCCCCCCCCCCCCCCCCCCCCCCCCCCCCCCCCCCCCCCCCCCCCCCCCCCCCCCCCCCCCCCCCCCCCCCCCCCCCCCCCCCCCCCCCCCCCCCCCCCCCCCCCCCCCCCCCCCCCCCCCCCCCCCCCCCCCCCCCCCCCCCCCCCCCCCCCCCCCCCCCCCCCCCCCCCCCCCCCCCCCCCCCCCCCCCCCCCCCCCCCCCCCCCCCCCCCCCCCCCCCCCCCCCCCCCCCCCCCCCCCCCCCCCCCCCCCCCCCCCCCCCCCCCCCCCCCCCCCCCCCCCCCCCCCCCCCCCCCCCCCCCCCCCCCCCCCCCCCCCCCCCCCCCCCCCCCCCCCCCCCCCCCCCCCCCCCCCCCCCCCCCCCCCCCCCCCCCCCCCCCCCCCCCCCCCCCCCCCCCCCCCCCCCCCCCCCCCCCCCCCCCCCCCCCCCCCCCCCCCCCCCCCCCCCCCCCCCCCCCCCCCCCCCCCCCCCCCCCCCCCCCCCCCCCCCCCCCCCCCCCCCCCCCCCCCCCCCCCCCCCCCCCCCCCCCCCCCCCCCCCCCCCCCCCCCCCCCCCCCCCCCCCCCCCCCCCCCCCCCCCCCCCCCCCCCCCCCCCCCCCCCCCCCCCCCCCCCCCCCCCCCCCCCCCCCCCCCCCCCCCCCCCCCCCCCCCCCCCCCCCCCCCCCCCCCCCCCCCCCCCCCCCCCCCCCCCCCCCCCCCCCCCCCCCCCCCCCCCCCCCCCCCCCCCCCCCCCCCCCCCCCCCCCCCCCCCCCCCCCCCCCCCCCCCCCCCCCCCCCCCCCCCCCCCCCCCCCCCCCCCCCCCCCCCCCCCCCCCCCCCCCCCCCCCCCCCCCCCCCCCCCCCCCCCCCCCCCCCCCCCCCCCCCCCCCCCCCCCCCCCCCCCCCCCCCCCCCCCCCCCCCCCCCCCCCCCCCCCCCCCCCCCCCCCCCCCCCCCCCCCCCCCCCCCCCCCCCCCCCCCCCCCCCCCCCCCCCCCCCCCCCCCCCCCCCCCCCCCCCCCCCCCCCCCCCCCCCCCCCCCCCCCCCCCCCCCCCCCCCCCCCCCCCCCCCCCCCCCCCCCCCCCCCCCCCCCCCCCCCCCCCCCCCCCCCCCCCCCCCCCCCCCCCCCCCCCCCCCCCCCCCCCCCCCCCCCCCCCCCCCCCCCCCCCCCCCCCCCCCCCCCCCCCCCCCCCCCCCCCCCCCCCCCCCCCCCCCCCCCCCCCCCCCCCCCCCCCCCCCCCCCCCCCCCCCCCCCCCCCCCCCCCCCCCCCCCCCCCCCCCCCCCCCCCCCCCCCCCCCCCCCCCCCCCCCCCCCCCCCCCCCCCCCCCCCCCCCCCCCCCCCCCCCCCCCCCCCCCCCCCCCCCCCCCCCCCCCCCCCCCCCCCCCCCCCCCCCCCCCCCCCCCCCCCCCCCCCCCCCCCCCCCCCCCCCCCCCCCCCCCCCCCCCCCCCCCCCCCCCCCCCCCCCCCCCCCCCCCCCCCCCCCCCCCCCCCCCCCCCCCCCCCCCCCCCCCCCCCCCCCCCCCCCCCCCCCCCCCCCCCCCCCCCCCCCCCCCCCCCCCCCCCCCCCCCCCCCCCCCCCCCCCCCCCCCCCCCCCCCCCCCCCCCCCCCCCCCCCCCCCCCCCCCCCCCCCCCCCCCCCCCCCCCCCCCCCCCCCCCCCCCCCCCCCCCCCCCCCCCCCCCCCCCCCCCCCCCCCCCCCCCCCCCCCCCCCCCCCCCCCCCCCCCCCCCCCCCCCCCCCCCCCCCCCCCCCCCCCCCCCCCCCCCCCCCCCCCCCCCCCCCCCCCCCCCCCCCCCCCCCCCCCCCCCCCCCCCCCCCCCCCCCCCCCCCCCCCCCCCCCCCCCCCCCCCCCCCCCCCCCCCCCCCCCCCCCCCCCCCCCCCCCCCCCCCCCCCCCCCCCCCCCCCCCCCCCCCCCCCCCCCCCCCCCCCCCCCCCCCCCCCCCCCCCCCCCCCCCCCCCCCCCCCCCCCCCCCCCCCCCCCCCCCCCCCCCCCCCCCCCCCCCCCCCCCCCCCCCCCCCCCCCCCCCCCCCCCCCCCCCCCCCCCCCCCCCCCCCCCCCCCCCCCCCCCCCCCCCCCCCCCCCCCCCCCCCCCCCCCCCCCCCCCCCCCCCCCCCCCCCCCCCCCCCCCCCCCCCCCCCCCCCCCCCCCCCCCCCCCCCCCCCCCCCCCCCCCCCCCCCCCCCCCCCCCCCCCCCCCCCCCCCCCCCCCCCCCCCCCCCCCCCCCCCCCCCCCCCCCCCCCCCCCCCCCCCCCCCCCCCCCCCCCCCCCCCCCCCCCCCCCCCCCCCCCCCCCCCCCCCCCCCCCCCCCCCCCCCCCCCCCCCCCCCCCCCCCCCCCCCCCCCCCCCCCCCCCCCCCCCCCCCCCCCCCCCCCCCCCCCCCCCCCCCCCCCCCCCCCCCCCCCCCCCCCCCCCCCCCCCCCCCCCCCCCCCCCCCCCCCCCCCCCCCCCCCCCCCCCCCCCCCCCCCCCCCCCCCCCCCCCCCCCCCCCCCCCCCCCCCCCCCCCCCCCCCCCCCCCCCCCCCCCCCCCCCCCCCCCCCCCCCCCCCCCCCCCCCCCCCCCCCCCCCCCCCCCCCCCCCCCCCCCCCCCCCCCCCCCCCCCCCCCCCCCCCCCCCCCCCCCCCCCCCCCCCCCCCCCCCCCCCCCCCCCCCCCCCCCCCCCCCCCCCCCCCCCCCCCCCCCCCCCCCCCCCCCCCCCCCCCCCCCCCCCCCCCCCCCCCCCCCCCCCCCCCCCCCCCCCCCCCCCCCCCCCCCCCCCCCCCCCCCCCCCCCCCCCCCCCCCCCCCCCCCCCCCCCCCCCCCCCCCCCCCCCCCCCCCCCCCCCCCCCCCCCCCCCCCCCCCCCCCCCCCCCCCCCCCCCCCCCCCCCCCCCCCCCCCCCCCCCCCCCCCCCCCCCCCCCCCCCCCCCCCCCCCCCCCCCCCCCCCCCCCCCCCCCCCCCCCCCCCCCCCCCCCCCCCCCCCCCCCCCCCCCCCCCCCCCCCCCCCCCCCCCCCCCCCCCCCCCCCCCCCCCCCCCCCCCCCCCCCCCCCCCCCCCCCCCCCCCCCCCCCCCCCCCCCCCCCCCCCCCCCCCCCCCCCCCCCCCCCCCCCCCCCCCCCCCCCCCCCCCCCCCCCCCCCCCCCCCCCCCCCCCCCCCCCCCCCCCCCCCCCCCCCCCCCCCCCCCCCCCCCCCCCCCCCCCCCCCCCCCCCCCCCCCCCCCCCCCCCCCCCCCCCCCCCCCCCCCCCCCCCCCCCCCCCCCCCCCCCCCCCCCCCCCCCCCCCCCCCCCCCCCCCCCCCCCCCCCCCCCCCCCCCCCCCCCCCCCCCCCCCCCCCCCCCCCCCCCCCCCCCCCCCCCCCCCCCCCCCCCCCCCCCCCCCCCCCCCCCCCCCCCCCCCCCCCCCCCCCCCCCCCCCCCCCCCCCCCCCCCCCCCCCCCCCCCCCCCCCCCCCCCCCCCCCCCCCCCCCCCCCCCCCCCCCCCCCCCCCCCCCCCCCCCCCCCCCCCCCCCCCCCCCCCCCCCCCCCCCCCCCCCCCCCCCCCCCCCCCCCCCCCCCCCCCCCCCCCCCCCCCCCCCCCCCCCCCCCCCCCCCCCCCCCCCCCCCCCCCCCCCCCCCCCCCCCCCCCCCCCCCCCCCCCCCCCCCCCCCCCCCCCCCCCCCCCCCCCCCCCCCCCCCCCCCCCCCCCCCCCCCCCCCCCCCCCCCCCCCCCCCCCCCCCCCCCCCCCCCCCCCCCCCCCCCCCCCCCCCCCCCCCCCCCCCCCCCCCCCCCCCCCCCCCCCCCCCCCCCCCCCCCCCCCCCCCCCCCCCCCCCCCCCCCCCCCCCCCCCCCCCCCCCCCCCCCCCCCCCCCCCCCCCCCCCCCCCCCCCCCCCCCCCCCCCCCCCCCCCCCCCCCCCCCCCCCCCCCCCCCCCCCCCCCCCCCCCCCCCCCCCCCCCCCCCCCCCCCCCCCCCCCCCCCCCCCCCCCCCCCCCCCCCCCCCCCCCCCCCCCCCCCCCCCCCCCCCCCCCCCCCCCCCCCCCCCCCCCCCCCCCCCCCCCCCCCCCCCCCCCCCCCCCCCCCCCCCCCCCCCCCCCCCCCCCCCCCCCCCCCCCCCCCCCCCCCCCCCCCCCCCCCCCCCCCCCCCCCCCCCCCCCCCCCCCCCCCCCCCCCCCCCCCCCCCCCCCCCCCCCCCCCCCCCCCCCCCCCCCCCCCCCCCCCCCCCCCCCCCCCCCCCCCCCCCCCCCCCCCCCCCCCCCCCCCCCCCCCCCCCCCCCCCCCCCCCCCCCCCCCCCCCCCCCCCCCCCCCCCCCCCCCCCCCCCCCCCCCCCCCCCCCCCCCCCCCCCCCCCCCCCCCCCCCCCCCCCCCCCCCCCCCCCCCCCCCCCCCCCCCCCCCCCCCCCCCCCCCCCCCCCCCCCCCCCCCCCCCCCCCCCCCCCCCCCCCCCCCCCCCCCCCCCCCCCCCCCCCCCCCCCCCCCCCCCCCCCCCCCCCCCCCCCCCCCCCCCCCCCCCCCCCCCCCCCCCCCCCCCCCCCCCCCCCCCCCCCCCCCCCCCCCCCCCCCCCCCCCCCCCCCCCCCCCCCCCCCCCCCCCCCCCCCCCCCCCCCCCCCCCCCCCCCCCCCCCCCCCCCCCCCCCCCCCCCCCCCCCCCCCCCCCCCCCCCCCCCCCCCCCCCCCCCCCCCCCCCCCCCCCCCCCCCCCCCCCCCCCCCCCCCCCCCCCCCCCCCCCCCCCCCCCCCCCCCCCCCCCCCCCCCCCCCCCCCCCCCCCCCCCCCCCCCCCCCCCCCCCCCCCCCCCCCCCCCCCCCCCCCCCCCCCCCCCCCCCCCCCCCCCCCCCCCCCCCCCCCCCCCCCCCCCCCCCCCCCCCCCCCCCCCCCCCCCCCCCCCCCCCCCCCCCCCCCCCCCCCCCCCCCCCCCCCCCCCCCCCCCCCCCCCCCCCCCCCCCCCCCCCCCCCCCCCCCCCCCCCCCCCCCCCCCCCCCCCCCCCCCCCCCCCCCCCCCCCCCCCCCCCCCCCCCCCCCCCCCCCCCCCCCCCCCCCCCCCCCCCCCCCCCCCCCCCCCCCCCCCCCCCCCCCCCCCCCCCCCCCCCCCCCCCCCCCCCCCCCCCCCCCCCCCCCCCCCCCCCCCCCCCCCCCCCCCCCCCCCCCCCCCCCCCCCCCCCCCCCCCCCCCCCCCCCCCCCCCCCCCCCCCCCCCCCCCCCCCCCCCCCCCCCCCCCCCCCCCCCCCCCCCCCCCCCCCCCCCCCCCCCCCCCCCCCCCCCCCCCCCCCCCCCCCCCCCCCCCCCCCCCCCCCCCCCCCCCCCCCCCCCCCCCCCCCCCCCCCCCCCCCCCCCCCCCCCCCCCCCCCCCCCCCCCCCCCCCCCCCCCCCCCCCCCCCCCCCCCCCCCCCCCCCCCCCCCCCCCCCCCCCCCCCCCCCCCCCCCCCCCCCCCCCCCCCCCCCCCCCCCCCCCCCCCCCCCCCCCCCCCCCCCCCCCCCCCCCCCCCCCCCCCCCCCCCCCCCCCCCCCCCCCCCCCCCCCCCCCCCCCCCCCCCCCCCCCCCCCCCCCCCCCCCCCCCCCCCCCCCCCCCCCCCCCCCCCCCCCCCCCCCCCCCCCCCCCCCCCCCCCCCCCCCCCCCCCCCCCCCCCCCCCCCCCCCCCCCCCCCCCCCCCCCCCCCCCCCCCCCCCCCCCCCCCCCCCCCCCCCCCCCCCCCCCCCCCCCCCCCCCCCCCCCCCCCCCCCCCCCCCCCCCCCCCCCCCCCCCCCCCCCCCCCCCCCCCCCCCCCCCCCCCCCCCCCCCCCCCCCCCCCCCCCCCCCCCCCCCCCCCCCCCCCCCCCCCCCCCCCCCCCCCCCCCCCCCCCCCCCCCCCCCCCCCCCCCCCCCCCCCCCCCCCCCCCCCCCCCCCCCCCCCCCCCCCCCCCCCCCCCCCCCCCCCCCCCCCCCCCCCCCCCCCCCCCCCCCCCCCCCCCCCCCCCCCCCCCCCCCCCCCCCCCCCCCCCCCCCCCCCCCCCCCCCCCCCCCCCCCCCCCCCCCCCCCCCCCCCCCCCCCCCCCCCCCCCCCCCCCCCCCCCCCCCCCCCCCCCCCCCCCCCCCCCCCCCCCCCCCCCCCCCCCCCCCCCCCCCCCCCCCCCCCCCCCCCCCCCCCCCCCCCCCCCCCCCCCCCCCCCCCCCCCCCCCCCCCCCCCCCCCCCCCCCCCCCCCCCCCCCCCCCCCCCCCCCCCCCCCCCCCCCCCCCCCCCCCCCCCCCCCCCCCCCCCCCCCCCCCCCCCCCCCCCCCCCCCCCCCCCCCCCCCCCCCCCCCCCCCCCCCCCCCCCCCCCCCCCCCCCCCCCCCCCCCCCCCCCCCCCCCCCCCCCCCCCCCCCCCCCCCCCCCCCCCCCCCCCCCCCCCCCCCCCCCCCCCCCCCCCCCCCCCCCCCCCCCCCCCCCCCCCCCCCCCCCCCCCCCCCCCCCCCCCCCCCCCCCCCCCCCCCCCCCCCCCCCCCCCCCCCCCCCCCCCCCCCCCCCCCCCCCCCCCCCCCCCCCCCCCCCCCCCCCCCCCCCCCCCCCCCCCCCCCCCCCCCCCCCCCCCCCCCCCCCCCCCCCCCCCCCCCCCCCCCCCCCCCCCCCCCCCCCCCCCCCCCCCCCCCCCCCCCCCCCCCCCCCCCCCCCCCCCCCCCCCCCCCCCCCCCCCCCCCCCCCCCCCCCCCCCCCCCCCCCCCCCCCCCCCCCCCCCCCCCCCCCCCCCCCCCCCCCCCCCCCCCCCCCCCCCCCCCCCCCCCCCCCCCCCCCCCCCCCCCCCCCCCCCCCCCCCCCCCCCCCCCCCCCCCCCCCCCCCCCCCCCCCCCCCCCCCCCCCCCCCCCCCCCCCCCCCCCCCCCCCCCCCCCCCCCCCCCCCCCCCCCCCCCCCCCCCCCCCCCCCCCCCCCCCCCCCCCCCCCCCCCCCCCCCCCCCCCCCCCCCCCCCCCCCCCCCCCCCCCCCCCCCCCCCCCCCCCCCCCCCCCCCCCCCCCCCCCCCCCCCCCCCCCCCCCCCCCCCCCCCCCCCCCCCCCCCCCCCCCCCCCCCCCCCCCCCCCCCCCCCCCCCCCCCCCCCCCCCCCCCCCCCCCCCCCCCCCCCCCCCCCCCCCCCCCCCCCCCCCCCCCCCCCCCCCCCCCCCCCCCCCCCCCCCCCCCCCCCCCCCCCCCCCCCCCCCCCCCCCCCCCCCCCCCCCCCCCCCCCCCCCCCCCCCCCCCCCCCCCCCCCCCCCCCCCCCCCCCCCCCCCCCCCCCCCCCCCCCCCCCCCCCCCCCCCCCCCCCCCCCCCCCCCCCCCCCCCCCCCCCCCCCCCCCCCCCCCCCCCCCCCCCCCCCCCCCCCCCCCCCCCCCCCCCCCCCCCCCCCCCCCCCCCCCCCCCCCCCCCCCCCCCCCCCCCCCCCCCCCCCCCCCCCCCCCCCCCCCCCCCCCCCCCCCCCCCCCCCCCCCCCCCCCCCCCCCCCCCCCCCCCCCCCCCCCCCCCCCCCCCCCCCCCCCCCCCCCCCCCCCCCCCCCCCCCCCCCCCCCCCCCCCCCCCCCCCCCCCCCCCCCCCCCCCCCCCCCCCCCCCCCCCCCCCCCCCCCCCCCCCCCCCCCCCCCCCCCCCCCCCCCCCCCCCCCCCCCCCCCCCCCCCCCCCCCCCCCCCCCCCCCCCCCCCCCCCCCCCCCCCCCCCCCCCCCCCCCCCCCCCCCCCCCCCCCCCCCCCCCCCCCCCCCCCCCCCCCCCCCCCCCCCCCCCCCCCCCCCCCCCCCCCCCCCCCCCCCCCCCCCCCCCCCCCCCCCCCCCCCCCCCCCCCCCCCCCCCCCCCCCCCCCCCCCCCCCCCCCCCCCCCCCCCCCCCCCCCCCCCCCCCCCCCCCCCCCCCCCCCCCCCCCCCCCCCCCCCCCCCCCCCCCCCCCCCCCCCCCCCCCCCCCCCCCCCCCCCCCCCCCCCCCCCCCCCCCCCCCCCCCCCCCCCCCCCCCCCCCCCCCCCCCCCCCCCCCCCCCCCCCCCCCCCCCCCCCCCCCCCCCCCCCCCCCCCCCCCCCCCCCCCCCCCCCCCCCCCCCCCCCCCCCCCCCCCCCCCCCCCCCCCCCCCCCCCCCCCCCCCCCCCCCCCCCCCCCCCCCCCCCCCCCCCCCCCCCCCCCCCCCCCCCCCCCCCCCCCCCCCCCCCCCCCCCCCCCCCCCCCCCCCCCCCCCCCCCCCCCCCCCCCCCCCCCCCCCCCCCCCCCCCCCCCCCCCCCCCCCCCCCCCCCCCCCCCCCCCCCCCCCCCCCCCCCCCCCCCCCCCCCCCCCCCCCCCCCCCCCCCCCCCCCCCCCCCCCCCCCCCCCCCCCCCCCCCCCCCCCCCCCCCCCCCCCCCCCCCCCCCCCCCCCCCCCCCCCCCCCCCCCCCCCCCCCCCCCCCCCCCCCCCCCCCCCCCCCCCCCCCCCCCCCCCCCCCCCCCCCCCCCCCCCCCCCCCCCCCCCCCCCCCCCCCCCCCCCCCCCCCCCCCCCCCCCCCCCCCCCCCCCCCCCCCCCCCCCCCCCCCCCCCCCCCCCCCCCCCCCCCCCCCCCCCCCCCCCCCCCCCCCCCCCCCCCCCCCCCCCCCCCCCCCCCCCCCCCCCCCCCCCCCCCCCCCCCCCCCCCCCCCCCCCCCCCCCCCCCCCCCCCCCCCCCCCCCCCCCCCCCCCCCCCCCCCCCCCCCCCCCCCCCCCCCCCCCCCCCCCCCCCCCCCCCCCCCCCCCCCCCCCCCCCCCCCCCCCCCCCCCCCCCCCCCCCCCCCCCCCCCCCCCCCCCCCCCCCCCCCCCCCCCCCCCCCCCCCCCCCCCCCCCCCCCCCCCCCCCCCCCCCCCCCCCCCCCCCCCCCCCCCCCCCCCCCCCCCCCCCCCCCCCCCCCCCCCCCCCCCCCCCCCCCCCCCCCCCCCCCCCCCCCCCCCCCCCCCCCCCCCCCCCCCCCCCCCCCCCCCCCCCCCCCCCCCCCCCCCCCCCCCCCCCCCCCCCCCCCCCCCCCCCCCCCCCCCCCCCCCCCCCCCCCCCCCCCCCCCCCCCCCCCCCCCCCCCCCCCCCCCCCCCCCCCCCCCCCCCCCCCCCCCCCCCCCCCCCCCCCCCCCCCCCCCCCCCCCCCCCCCCCCCCCCCCCCCCCCCCCCCCCCCCCCCCCCCCCCCCCCCCCCCCCCCCCCCCCCCCCCCCCCCCCCCCCCCCCCCCCCCCCCCCCCCCCCCCCCCCCCCCCCCCCCCCCCCCCCCCCCCCCCCCCCCCCCCCCCCCCCCCCCCCCCCCCCCCCCCCCCCCCCCCCCCCCCCCCCCCCCCCCCCCCCCCCCCCCCCCCCCCCCCCCCCCCCCCCCCCCCCCCCCCCCCCCCCCCCCCCCCCCCCCCCCCCCCCCCCCCCCCCCCCCCCCCCCCCCCCCCCCCCCCCCCCCCCCCCCCCCCCCCCCCCCCCCCCCCCCCCCCCCCCCCCCCCCCCCCCCCCCCCCCCCCCCCCCCCCCCCCCCCCCCCCCCCCCCCCCCCCCCCCCCCCCCCCCCCCCCCCCCCCCCCCCCCCCCCCCCCCCCCCCCCCCCCCCCCCCCCCCCCCCCCCCCCCCCCCCCCCCCCCCCCCCCCCCCCCCCCCCCCCCCCCCCCCCCCCCCCCCCCCCCCCCCCCCCCCCCCCCCCCCCCCCCCCCCCCCCCCCCCCCCCCCCCCCCCCCCCCCCCCCCCCCCCCCCCCCCCCCCCCCCCCCCCCCCCCCCCCCCCCCCCCCCCCCCCCCCCCCCCCCCCCCCCCCCCCCCCCCCCCCCCCCCCCCCCCCCCCCCCCCCCCCCCCCCCCCCCCCCCCCCCCCCCCCCCCCCCCCCCCCCCCCCCCCCCCCCCCCCCCCCCCCCCCCCCCCCCCCCCCCCCCCCCCCCCCCCCCCCCCCCCCCCCCCCCCCCCCCCCCCCCCCCCCCCCCCCCCCCCCCCCCCCCCCCCCCCCCCCCCCCCCCCCCCCCCCCCCCCCCCCCCCCCCCCCCCCCCCCCCCCCCCCCCCCCCCCCCCCCCCCCCCCCCCCCCCCCCCCCCCCCCCCCCCCCCCCCCCCCCCCCCCCCCCCCCCCCCCCCCCCCCCCCCCCCCCCCCCCCCCCCCCCCCCCCCCCCCCCCCCCCCCCCCCCCCCCCCCCCCCCCCCCCCCCCCCCCCCCCCCCCCCCCCCCCCCCCCCCCCCCCCCCCCCCCCCCCCCCCCCCCCCCCCCCCCCCCCCCCCCCCCCCCCCCCCCCCCCCCCCCCCCCCCCCCCCCCCCCCCCCCCCCCCCCCCCCCCCCCCCCCCCCCCCCCCCCCCCCCCCCCCCCCCCCCCCCCCCCCCCCCCCCCCCCCCCCCCCCCCCCCCCCCCCCCCCCCCCCCCCCCCCCCCCCCCCCCCCCCCCCCCCCCCCCCCCCCCCCCCCCCCCCCCCCCCCCCCCCCCCCCCCCCCCCCCCCCCCCCCCCCCCCCCCCCCCCCCCCCCCCCCCCCCCCCCCCCCCCCCCCCCCCCCCCCCCCCCCCCCCCCCCCCCCCCCCCCCCCCCCCCCCCCCCCCCCCCCCCCCCCCCCCCCCCCCCCCCCCCCCCCCCCCCCCCCCCCCCCCCCCCCCCCCCCCCCCCCCCCCCCCCCCCCCCCCCCCCCCCCCCCCCCCCCCCCCCCCCCCCCCCCCCCCCCCCCCCCCCCCCCCCCCCCCCCCCCCCCCCCCCCCCCCCCCCCCCCCCCCCCCCCCCCCCCCCCCCCCCCCCCCCCCCCCCCCCCCCCCCCCCCCCCCCCCCCCCCCCCCCCCCCCCCCCCCCCCCCCCCCCCCCCCCCCCCCCCCCCCCCCCCCCCCCCCCCCCCCCCCCCCCCCCCCCCCCCCCCCCCCCCCCCCCCCCCCCCCCCCCCCCCCCCCCCCCCCCCCCCCCCCCCCCCCCCCCCCCCCCCCCCCCCCCCCCCCCCCCCCCCCCCCCCCCCCCCCCCCCCCCCCCCCCCCCCCCCCCCCCCCCCCCCCCCCCCCCCCCCCCCCCCCCCCCCCCCCCCCCCCCCCCCCCCCCCCCCCCCCCCCCCCCCCCCCCCCCCCCCCCCCCCCCCCCCCCCCCCCCCCCCCCCCCCCCCCCCCCCCCCCCCCCCCCCCCCCCCCCCCCCCCCCCCCCCCCCCCCCCCCCCCCCCCCCCCCCCCCCCCCCCCCCCCCCCCCCCCCCCCCCCCCCCCCCCCCCCCCCCCCCCCCCCCCCCCCCCCCCCCCCCCCCCCCCCCCCCCCCCCCCCCCCCCCCCCCCCCCCCCCCCCCCCCCCCCCCCCCCCCCCCCCCCCCCCCCCCCCCCCCCCCCCCCCCCCCCCCCCCCCCCCCCCCCCCCCCCCCCCCCCCCCCCCCCCCCCCCCCCCCCCCCCCCCCCCCCCCCCCCCCCCCCCCCCCCCCCCCCCCCCCCCCCCCCCCCCCCCCCCCCCCCCCCCCCCCCCCCCCCCCCCCCCCCCCCCCCCCCCCCCCCCCCCCCCCCCCCCCCCCCCCCCCCCCCCCCCCCCCCCCCCCCCCCCCCCCCCCCCCCCCCCCCCCCCCCCCCCCCCCCCCCCCCCCCCCCCCCCCCCCCCCCCCCCCCCCCCCCCCCCCCCCCCCCCCCCCCCCCCCCCCCCCCCCCCCCCCCCCCCCCCCCCCCCCCCCCCCCCCCCCCCCCCCCCCCCCCCCCCCCCCCCCCCCCCCCCCCCCCCCCCCCCCCCCCCCCCCCCCCCCCCCCCCCCCCCCCCCCCCCCCCCCCCCCCCCCCCCCCCCCCCCCCCCCCCCCCCCCCCCCCCCCCCCCCCCCCCCCCCCCCCCCCCCCCCCCCCCCCCCCCCCCCCCCCCCCCCCCCCCCCCCCCCCCCCCCCCCCCCCCCCCCCCCCCCCCCCCCCCCCCCCCCCCCCCCCCCCCCCCCCCCCCCCCCCCCCCCCCCCCCCCCCCCCCCCCCCCCCCCCCCCCCCCCCCCCCCCCCCCCCCCCCCCCCCCCCCCCCCCCCCCCCCCCCCCCCCCCCCCCCCCCCCCCCCCCCCCCCCCCCCCCCCCCCCCCCCCCCCCCCCCCCCCCCCCCCCCCCCCCCCCCCCCCCCCCCCCCCCCCCCCCCCCCCCCCCCCCCCCCCCCCCCCCCCCCCCCCCCCCCCCCCCCCCCCCCCCCCCCCCCCCCCCCCCCCCCCCCCCCCCCCCCCCCCCCCCCCCCCCCCCCCCCCCCCCCCCCCCCCCCCCCCCCCCCCCCCCCCCCCCCCCCCCCCCCCCCCCCCCCCCCCCCCCCCCCCCCCCCCCCCCCCCCCCCCCCCCCCCCCCCCCCCCCCCCCCCCCCCCCCCCCCCCCCCCCCCCCCCCCCCCCCCCCCCCCCCCCCCCCCCCCCCCCCCCCCCCCCCCCCCCCCCCCCCCCCCCCCCCCCCCCCCCCCCCCCCCCCCCCCCCCCCCCCCCCCCCCCCCCCCCCCCCCCCCCCCCCCCCCCCCCCCCCCCCCCCCCCCCCCCCCCCCCCCCCCCCCCCCCCCCCCCCCCCCCCCCCCCCCCCCCCCCCCCCCCCCCCCCCCCCCCCCCCCCCCCCCCCCCCCCCCCCCCCCCCCCCCCCCCCCCCCCCCCCCCCCCCCCCCCCCCCCCCCCCCCCCCCCCCCCCCCCCCCCCCCCCCCCCCCCCCCCCCCCCCCCCCCCCCCCCCCCCCCCCCCCCCCCCCCCCCCCCCCCCCCCCCCCCCCCCCCCCCCCCCCCCCCCCCCCCCCCCCCCCCCCCCCCCCCCCCCCCCCCCCCCCCCCCCCCCCCCCCCCCCCCCCCCCCCCCCCCCCCCCCCCCCCCCCCCCCCCCCCCCCCCCCCCCCCCCCCCCCCCCCCCCCCCCCCCCCCCCCCCCCCCCCCCCCCCCCCCCCCCCCCCCCCCCCCCCCCCCCCCCCCCCCCCCCCCCCCCCCCCCCCCCCCCCCCCCCCCCCCCCCCCCCCCCCCCCCCCCCCCCCCCCCCCCCCCCCCCCCCCCCCCCCCCCCCCCCCCCCCCCCCCCCCCCCCCCCCCCCCCCCCCCCCCCCCCCCCCCCCCCCCCCCCCCCCCCCCCCCCCCCCCCCCCCCCCCCCCCCCCCCCCCCCCCCCCCCCCCCCCCCCCCCCCCCCCCCCCCCCCCCCCCCCCCCCCCCCCCCCCCCCCCCCCCCCCCCCCCCCCCCCCCCCCCCCCCCCCCCCCCCCCCCCCCCCCCCCCCCCCCCCCCCCCCCCCCCCCCCCCCCCCCCCCCCCCCCCCCCCCCCCCCCCCCCCCCCCCCCCCCCCCCCCCCCCCCCCCCCCCCCCCCCCCCCCCCCCCCCCCCCCCCCCCCCCCCCCCCCCCCCCCCCCCCCCCCCCCCCCCCCCCCCCCCCCCCCCCCCCCCCCCCCCCCCCCCCCCCCCCCCCCCCCCCCCCCCCCCCCCCCCCCCCCCCCCCCCCCCCCCCCCCCCCCCCCCCCCCCCCCCCCCCCCCCCCCCCCCCCCCCCCCCCCCCCCCCCCCCCCCCCCCCCCCCCCCCCCCCCCCCCCCCCCCCCCCCCCCCCCCCCCCCCCCCCCCCCCCCCCCCCCCCCCCCCCCCCCCCCCCCCCCCCCCCCCCCCCCCCCCCCCCCCCCCCCCCCCCCCCCCCCCCCCCCCCCCCCCCCCCCCCCCCCCCCCCCCCCCCCCCCCCCCCCCCCCCCCCCCCCCCCCCCCCCCCCCCCCCCCCCCCCCCCCCCCCCCCCCCCCCCCCCCCCCCCCCCCCCCCCCCCCCCCCCCCCCCCCCCCCCCCCCCCCCCCCCCCCCCCCCCCCCCCCCCCCCCCCCCCCCCCCCCCCCCCCCCCCCCCCCCCCCCCCCCCCCCCCCCCCCCCCCCCCCCCCCCCCCCCCCCCCCCCCCCCCCCCCCCCCCCCCCCCCCCCCCCCCCCCCCCCCCCCCCCCCCCCCCCCCCCCCCCCCCCCCCCCCCCCCCCCCCCCCCCCCCCCCCCCCCCCCCCCCCCCCCCCCCCCCCCCCCCCCCCCCCCCCCCCCCCCCCCCCCCCCCCCCCCCCCCCCCCCCCCCCCCCCCCCCCCCCCCCCCCCCCCCCCCCCCCCCCCCCCCCCCCCCCCCCCCCCCCCCCCCCCCCCCCCCCCCCCCCCCCCCCCCCCCCCCCCCCCCCCCCCCCCCCCCCCCCCCCCCCCCCCCCCCCCCCCCCCCCCCCCCCCCCCCCCCCCCCCCCCCCCCCCCCCCCCCCCCCCCCCCCCCCCCCCCCCCCCCCCCCCCCCCCCCCCCCCCCCCCCCCCCCCCCCCCCCCCCCCCCCCCCCCCCCCCCCCCCCCCCCCCCCCCCCCCCCCCCCCCCCCCCCCCCCCCCCCCCCCCCCCCCCCCCCCCCCCCCCCCCCCCCCCCCCCCCCCCCCCCCCCCCCCCCCCCCCCCCCCCCCCCCCCCCCCCCCCCCCCCCCCCCCCCCCCCCCCCCCCCCCCCCCCCCCCCCCCCCCCCCCCCCCCCCCCCCCCCCCCCCCCCCCCCCCCCCCCCCCCCCCCCCCCCCCCCCCCCCCCCCCCCCCCCCCCCCCCCCCCCCCCCCCCCCCCCCCCCCCCCCCCCCCCCCCCCCCCCCCCCCCCCCCCCCCCCCCCCCCCCCCCCCCCCCCCCCCCCCCCCCCCCCCCCCCCCCCCCCCCCCCCCCCCCCCCCCCCCCCCCCCCCCCCCCCCCCCCCCCCCCCCCCCCCCCCCCCCCCCCCCCCCCCCCCCCCCCCCCCCCCCCCCCCCCCCCCCCCCCCCCCCCCCCCCCCCCCCCCCCCCCCCCCCCCCCCCCCCCCCCCCCCCCCCCCCCCCCCCCCCCCCCCCCCCCCCCCCCCCCCCCCCCCCCCCCCCCCCCCCCCCCCCCCCCCCCCCCCCCCCCCCCCCCCCCCCCCCCCCCCCCCCCCCCCCCCCCCCCCCCCCCCCCCCCCCCCCCCCCCCCCCCCCCCCCCCCCCCCCCCCCCCCCCCCCCCCCCCCCCCCCCCCCCCCCCCCCCCCCCCCCCCCCCCCCCCCCCCCCCCCCCCCCCCCCCCCCCCCCCCCCCCCCCCCCCCCCCCCCCCCCCCCCCCCCCCCCCCCCCCCCCCCCCCCCCCCCCCCCCCCCCCCCCCCCCCCCCCCCCCCCCCCCCCCCCCCCCCCCCCCCCCCCCCCCCCCCCCCCCCCCCCCCCCCCCCCCCCCCCCCCCCCCCCCCCCCCCCCCCCCCCCCCCCCCCCCCCCCCCCCCCCCCCCCCCCCCCCCCCCCCCCCCCCCCCCCCCCCCCCCCCCCCCCCCCCCCCCCCCCCCCCCCCCCCCCCCCCCCCCCCCCCCCCCCCCCCCCCCCCCCCCCCCCCCCCCCCCCCCCCCCCCCCCCCCCCCCCCCCCCCCCCCCCCCCCCCCCCCCCCCCCCCCCCCCCCCCCCCCCCCCCCCCCCCCCCCCCCCCCCCCCCCCCCCCCCCCCCCCCCCCCCCCCCCCCCCCCCCCCCCCCCCCCCCCCCCCCCCCCCCCCCCCCCCCCCCCCCCCCCCCCCCCCCCCCCCCCCCCCCCCCCCCCCCCCCCCCCCCCCCCCCCCCCCCCCCCCCCCCCCCCCCCCCCCCCCCCCCCCCCCCCCCCCCCCCCCCCCCCCCCCCCCCCCCCCCCCCCCCCCCCCCCCCCCCCCCCCCCCCCCCCCCCCCCCCCCCCCCCCCCCCCCCCCCCCCCCCCCCCCCCCCCCCCCCCCCCCCCCCCCCCCCCCCCCCCCCCCCCCCCCCCCCCCCCCCCCCCCCCCCCCCCCCCCCCCCCCCCCCCCCCCCCCCCCCCCCCCCCCCCCCCCCCCCCCCCCCCCCCCCCCCCCCCCCCCCCCCCCCCCCCCCCCCCCCCCCCCCCCCCCCCCCCCCCCCCCCCCCCCCCCCCCCCCCCCCCCCCCCCCCCCCCCCCCCCCCCCCCCCCCCCCCCCCCCCCCCCCCCCCCCCCCCCCCCCCCCCCCCCCCCCCCCCCCCCCCCCCCCCCCCCCCCCCCCCCCCCCCCCCCCCCCCCCCCCCCCCCCCCCCCCCCCCCCCCCCCCCCCCCCCCCCCCCCCCCCCCCCCCCCCCCCCCCCCCCCCCCCCCCCCCCCCCCCCCCCCCCCCCCCCCCCCCCCCCCCCCCCCCCCCCCCCCCCCCCCCCCCCCCCCCCCCCCCCCCCCCCCCCCCCCCCCCCCCCCCCCCCCCCCCCCCCCCCCCCCCCCCCCCCCCCCCCCCCCCCCCCCCCCCCCCCCCCCCCCCCCCCCCCCCCCCCCCCCCCCCCCCCCCCCCCCCCCCCCCCCCCCCCCCCCCCCCCCCCCCCCCCCCCCCCCCCCCCCCCCCCCCCCCCCCCCCCCCCCCCCCCCCCCCCCCCCCCCCCCCCCCCCCCCCCCCCCCCCCCCCCCCCCCCCCCCCCCCCCCCCCCCCCCCCCCCCCCCCCCCCCCCCCCCCCCCCCCCCCCCCCCCCCCCCCCCCCCCCCCCCCCCCCCCCCCCCCCCCCCCCCCCCCCCCCCCCCCCCCCCCCCCCCCCCCCCCCCCCCCCCCCCCCCCCCCCCCCCCCCCCCCCCCCCCCCCCCCCCCCCCCCCCCCCCCCCCCCCCCCCCCCCCCCCCCCCCCCCCCCCCCCCCCCCCCCCCCCCCCCCCCCCCCCCCCCCCCCCCCCCCCCCCCCCCCCCCCCCCCCCCCCCCCCCCCCCCCCCCCCCCCCCCCCCCCCCCCCCCCCCCCCCCCCCCCCCCCCCCCCCCCCCCCCCCCCCCCCCCCCCCCCCCCCCCCCCCCCCCCCCCCCCCCCCCCCCCCCCCCCCCCCCCCCCCCCCCCCCCCCCCCCCCCCCCCCCCCCCCCCCCCCCCCCCCCCCCCCCCCCCCCCCCCCCCCCCCCCCCCCCCCCCCCCCCCCCCCCCCCCCCCCCCCCCCCCCCCCCCCCCCCCCCCCCCCCCCCCCCCCCCCCCCCCCCCCCCCCCCCCCCCCCCCCCCCCCCCCCCCCCCCCCCCCCCCCCCCCCCCCCCCCCCCCCCCCCCCCCCCCCCCCCCCCCCCCCCCCCCCCCCCCCCCCCCCCCCCCCCCCCCCCCCCCCCCCCCCCCCCCCCCCCCCCCCCCCCCCCCCCCCCCCCCCCCCCCCCCCCCCCCCCCCCCCCCCCCCCCCCCCCCCCCCCCCCCCCCCCCCCCCCCCCCCCCCCCCCCCCCCCCCCCCCCCCCCCCCCCCCCCCCCCCCCCCCCCCCCCCCCCCCCCCCCCCCCCCCCCCCCCCCCCCCCCCCCCCCCCCCCCCCCCCCCCCCCCCCCCCCCCCCCCCCCCCCCCCCCCCCCCCCCCCCCCCCCCCCCCCCCCCCCCCCCCCCCCCCCCCCCCCCCCCCCCCCCCCCCCCCCCCCCCCCCCCCCCCCCCCCCCCCCCCCCCCCCCCCCCCCCCCCCCCCCCCCCCCCCCCCCCCCCCCCCCCCCCCCCCCCCCCCCCCCCCCCCCCCCCCCCCCCCCCCCCCCCCCCCCCCCCCCCCCCCCCCCCCCCCCCCCCCCCCCCCCCCCCCCCCCCCCCCCCCCCCCCCCCCCCCCCCCCCCCCCCCCCCCCCCCCCCCCCCCCCCCCCCCCCCCCCCCCCCCCCCCCCCCCCCCCCCCCCCCCCCCCCCCCCCCCCCCCCCCCCCCCCCCCCCCCCCCCCCCCCCCCCCCCCCCCCCCCCCCCCCCCCCCCCCCCCCCCCCCCCCCCCCCCCCCCCCCCCCCCCCCCCCCCCCCCCCCCCCCCCCCCCCCCCCCCCCCCCCCCCCCCCCCCCCCCCCCCCCCCCCCCCCCCCCCCCCCCCCCCCCCCCCCCCCCCCCCCCCCCCCCCCCCCCCCCCCCCCCCCCCCCCCCCCCCCCCCCCCCCCCCCCCCCCCCCCCCCCCCCCCCCCCCCCCCCCCCCCCCCCCCCCCCCCCCCCCCCCCCCCCCCCCCCCCCCCCCCCCCCCCCCCCCCCCCCCCCCCCCCCCCCCCCCCCCCCCCCCCCCCCCCCCCCCCCCCCCCCCCCCCCCCCCCCCCCCCCCCCCCCCCCCCCCCCCCCCCCCCCCCCCCCCCCCCCCCCCCCCCCCCCCCCCCCCCCCCCCCCCCCCCCCCCCCCCCCCCCCCCCCCCCCCCCCCCCCCCCCCCCCCCCCCCCCCCCCCCCCCCCCCCCCCCCCCCCCCCCCCCCCCCCCCCCCCCCCCCCCCCCCCCCCCCCCCCCCCCCCCCCCCCCCCCCCCCCCCCCCCCCCCCCCCCCCCCCCCCCCCCCCCCCCCCCCCCCCCCCCCCCCCCCCCCCCCCCCCCCCCCCCCCCCCCCCCCCCCCCCCCCCCCCCCCCCCCCCCCCCCCCCCCCCCCCCCCCCCCCCCCCCCCCCCCCCCCCCCCCCCCCCCCCCCCCCCCCCCCCCCCCCCCCCCCCCCCCCCCCCCCCCCCCCCCCCCCCCCCCCCCCCCCCCCCCCCCCCCCCCCCCCCCCCCCCCCCCCCCCCCCCCCCCCCCCCCCCCCCCCCCCCCCCCCCCCCCCCCCCCCCCCCCCCCCCCCCCCCCCCCCCCCCCCCCCCCCCCCCCCCCCCCCCCCCCCCCCCCCCCCCCCCCCCCCCCCCCCCCCCCCCCCCCCCCCCCCCCCCCCCCCCCCCCCCCCCCCCCCCCCCCCCCCCCCCCCCCCCCCCCCCCCCCCCCCCCCCCCCCCCCCCCCCCCCCCCCCCCCCCCCCCCCCCCCCCCCCCCCCCCCCCCCCCCCCCCCCCCCCCCCCCCCCCCCCCCCCCCCCCCCCCCCCCCCCCCCCCCCCCCCCCCCCCCCCCCCCCCCCCCCCCCCCCCCCCCCCCCCCCCCCCCCCCCCCCCCCCCCCCCCCCCCCCCCCCCCCCCCCCCCCCCCCCCCCCCCCCCCCCCCCCCCCCCCCCCCCCCCCCCCCCCCCCCCCCCCCCCCC
Source organism: Campanula takesimana (assembly GCA_026119855.1). Lineage (NCBI taxonomy): Eukaryota > Viridiplantae > Streptophyta > Magnoliopsida > Asterales > Campanulaceae > Campanula > Campanula takesimana. The sequence continues at coordinate 81,868 of JAOWBW010002106.1, forward strand.
CCCCCCCCCCCCCCCCCCCCCCCCCCCCCCCCCCCCCCCCCCCCCCCCCCCCCCCCCCCCCCCCCCCCCCCCCCCCCCCCCCCCCCCCCCCCCCCCCCCCCCCCCCCCCCCCCCCCCCCCCCCCCCCCCCCCCCCCCCCCCCCCCCCCCCCCCCCCCCCCCCCCCCCCCCCCCCCCCCCCCCCCCCCCCCCCCCCCCCCCCCCCCCCCCCCCCCCCCCCCCCCCCCCCCCCCCCCCCCCCCCCCCCCCCCCCCCCCCCCCCCCCCCCCCCCCCCCCCCCCCCCCCCCCCCCCCCCCCCCCCCCCCCCCCCCCCCCCCCCCCCCCCCCCCCCCCCCCCCCCCCCCCCCCCCCCCCCCCCCCCCCCCCCCCCCCCCCCCCCCCCCCCCCCCCCCCCCCCCCCCCCCCCCCCCCCCCCCCCCCCCCCCCCCCCCCCCCCCCCCCCCCCCCCCCCCCCCCCCCCCCCCCCCCCCCCCCCCCCCCCCCCCCCCCCCCCCCCCCCCCCCCCCCCCCCCCCCCCCCCCCCCCCCCCCCCCCCCCCCCCCCCCCCCCCCCCCCCCCCCCCCCCCCCCCCCCCCCCCCCCCCCCCCCCCCCCCCCCCCCCCCCCCCCCCCCCCCCCCCCCCCCCCCCCCCCCCCCCCCCCCCCCCCCCCCCCCCCCCCCCCCCCCCCCCCCCCCCCCCCCCCCCCCCCCCCCCCCCCCCCCCCCCCCCCCCCCCCCCCCCCCCCCCCCCCCCCCCCCCCCCCCCCCCCCCCCCCCCCCCCCCCCCCCCCCCCCCCCCCCCCCCCCCCCCCCCCCCCCCCCCCCCCCCCCCCCCCCCCCCCCCCCCCCCCCCCCCCCCCCCCCCCCCCCCCCCCCCCCCCCCCCCCCCCCCCCCCCCCCCCCCCCCCCCCCCCCCCCCCCCCCCCCCCCCCCCCCCCCCCCCCCCCCCCCCCCCCCCCCCCCCCCCCCCCCCCCCCCCCCCCCCCCCCCCCCCCCCCCCCCCCCCCCCCCCCCCCCCCCCCCCCCCCCCCCCCCCCCCCCCCCCCCCCCCCCCCCCCCCCCCCCCCCCCCCCCCCCCCCCCCCCCCCCCCCCCCCCCCCCCCCCCCCCCCCCCCCCCCCCCCCCCCCCCCCCCCCCCCCCCCCCCCCCCCCCCCCCCCCCCCCCCCCCCCCCCCCCCCCCCCCCCCCCCCCCCCCCCCCCCCCCCCCCCCCCCCCCCCCCCCCCCCCCCCCCCCCCCCCCCCCCCCCCCCCCCCCCCCCCCCCCCCCCCCCCCCCCCCCCCCCCCCCCCCCCCCCCCCCCCCCCCCCCCCCCCCCCCCCCCCCCCCCCCCCCCCCCCCCCCCCCCCCCCCCCCCCCCCCCCCCCCCCCCCCCCCCCCCCCCCCCCCCCCCCCCCCCCCCCCCCCCCCCCCCCCCCCCCCCCCCCCCCCCCCCCCCCCCCCCCCCCCCCCCCCCCCCCCCCCCCCCCCCCCCCCCCCCCCCCCCCCCCCCCCCCCCCCCCCCCCCCCCCCCCCCCCCCCCCCCCCCCCCCCCCCCCCCCCCCCCCCCCCCCCCCCCCCCCCCCCCCCCCCCCCCCCCCCCCCCCCCCCCCCCCCCCCCCCCCCCCCCCCCCCCCCCCCCCCCCCCCCCCCCCCCCCCCCCCCCCCCCCCCCCCCCCCCCCCCCCCCCCCCCCCCCCCCCCCCCCCCCCCCCCCCCCCCCCCCCCCCCCCCCCCCCCCCCCCCCCCCCCCCCCCCCCCCCCCCCCCCCCCCCCCCCCCCCCCCCCCCCCCCCCCCCCCCCCCCCCCCCCCCCCCCCCCCCCCCCCCCCCCCCCCCCCCCCCCCCCCCCCCCCCCCCCCCCCCCCCCCCCCCCCCCCCCCCCCCCCCCCCCCCCCCCCCCCCCCCCCCCCCCCCCCCCCCCCCCCCCCCCCCCCCCCCCCCCCCCCCCCCCCCCCCCCCCCCCCCCCCCCCCCCCCCCCCCCCCCCCCCCCCCCCCCCCCCCCCCCCCCCCCCCCCCCCCCCCCCCCCCCCCCCCCCCCCCCCCCCCCCCCCCCCCCCCCCCCCCCCCCCCCCCCCCCCCCCCCCCCCCCCCCCCCCCCCCCCCCCCCCCCCCCCCCCCCCCCCCCCCCCCCCCCCCCCCCCCCCCCCCCCCCCCCCCCCCCCCCCCCCCCCCCCCCCCCCCCCCCCCCCCCCCCCCCCCCCCCCCCCCCCCCCCCCCCCCCCCCCCCCCCCCCCCCCCCCCCCCCCCCCCCCCCCCCCCCCCCCCCCCCCCCCCCCCCCCCCCCCCCCCCCCCCCCCCCCCCCCCCCCCCCCCCCCCCCCCCCCCCCCCCCCCCCCCCCCCCCCCCCCCCCCCCCCCCCCCCCCCCCCCCCCCCCCCCCCCCCCCCCCCCCCCCCCCCCCCCCCCCCCCCCCCCCCCCCCCCCCCCCCCCCCCCCCCCCCCCCCCCCCCCCCCCCCCCCCCCCCCCCCCCCCCCCCCCCCCCCCCCCCCCCCCCCCCCCCCCCCCCCCCCCCCCCCCCCCCCCCCCCCCCCCCCCCCCCCCCCCCCCCCCCCCCCCCCCCCCCCCCCCCCCCCCCCCCCCCCCCCCCCCCCCCCCCCCCCCCCCCCCCCCCCCCCCCCCCCCCCCCCCCCCCCCCCCCCCCCCCCCCCCCCCCCCCCCCCCCCCCCCCCCCCCCCCCCCCCCCCCCCCCCCCCCCCCCCCCCCCCCCCCCCCCCCCCCCCCCCCCCCCCCCCCCCCCCCCCCCCCCCCCCCCCCCCCCCCCCCCCCCCCCCCCCCCCCCCCCCCCCCCCCCCCCCCCCCCCCCCCCCCCCCCCCCCCCCCCCCCCCCCCCCCCCCCCCCCCCCCCCCCCCCCCCCCCCCCCCCCCCCCCCCCCCCCCCCCCCCCCCCCCCCCCCCCCCCCCCCCCCCCCCCCCCCCCCCCCCCCCCCCCCCCCCCCCCCCCCCCCCCCCCCCCCCCCCCCCCCCCCCCCCCCCCCCCCCCCCCCCCCCCCCCCCCCCCCCCCCCCCCCCCCCCCCCCCCCCCCCCCCCCCCCCCCCCCCCCCCCCCCCCCCCCCCCCCCCCCCCCCCCCCCCCCCCCCCCCCCCCCCCCCCCCCCCCCCCCCCCCCCCCCCCCCCCCCCCCCCCCCCCCCCCCCCCCCCCCCCCCCCCCCCCCCCCCCCCCCCCCCCCCCCCCCCCCCCCCCCCCCCCCCCCCCCCCCCCCCCCCCCCCCCCCCCCCCCCCCCCCCCCCCCCCCCCCCCCCCCCCCCCCCCCCCCCCCCCCCCCCCCCCCCCCCCCCCCCCCCCCCCCCCCCCCCCCCCCCCCCCCCCCCCCCCCCCCCCCCCCCCCCCCCCCCCCCCCCCCCCCCCCCCCCCCCCCCCCCCCCCCCCCCCCCCCCCCCCCCCCCCCCCCCCCCCCCCCCCCCCCCCCCCCCCCCCCCCCCCCCCCCCCCCCCCCCCCCCCCCCCCCCCCCCCCCCCCCCCCCCCCCCCCCCCCCCCCCCCCCCCCCCCCCCCCCCCCCCCCCCCCCCCCCCCCCCCCCCCCCCCCCCCCCCCCCCCCCCCCCCCCCCCCCCCCCCCCCCCCCCCCCCCCCCCCCCCCCCCCCCCCCCCCCCCCCCCCCCCCCCCCCCCCCCCCCCCCCCCCCCCCCCCCCCCCCCCCCCCCCCCCCCCCCCCCCCCCCCCCCCCCCCCCCCCCCCCCCCCCCCCCCCCCCCCCCCCCCCCCCCCCCCCCCCCCCCCCCCCCCCCCCCCCCCCCCCCCCCCCCCCCCCCCCCCCCCCCCCCCCCCCCCCCCCCCCCCCCCCCCCCCCCCCCCCCCCCCCCCCCCCCCCCCCCCCCCCCCCCCCCCCCCCCCCCCCCCCCCCCCCCCCCCCCCCCCCCCCCCCCCCCCCCCCCCCCCCCCCCCCCCCCCCCCCCCCCCCCCCCCCCCCCCCCCCCCCCCCCCCCCCCCCCCCCCCCCCCCCCCCCCCCCCCCCCCCCCCCCCCCCCCCCCCCCCCCCCCCCCCCCCCCCCCCCCCCCCCCCCCCCCCCCCCCCCCCCCCCCCCCCCCCCCCCCCCCCCCCCCCCCCCCCCCCCCCCCCCCCCCCCCCCCCCCCCCCCCCCCCCCCCCCCCCCCCCCCCCCCCCCCCCCCCCCCCCCCCCCCCCCCCCCCCCCCCCCCCCCCCCCCCCCCCCCCCCCCCCCCCCCCCCCCCCCCCCCCCCCCCCCCCCCCCCCCCCCCCCCCCCCCCCCCCCCCCCCCCCCCCCCCCCCCCCCCCCCCCCCCCCCCCCCCCCCCCCCCCCCCCCCCCCCCCCCCCCCCCCCCCCCCCCCCCCCCCCCCCCCCCCCCCCCCCCCCCCCCCCCCCCCCCCCCCCCCCCCCCCCCCCCCCCCCCCCCCCCCCCCCCCCCCCCCCCCCCCCCCCCCCCCCCCCCCCCCCCCCCCCCCCCCCCCCCCCCCCCCCCCCCCCCCCCCCCCCCCCCCCCCCCCCCCCCCCCCCCCCCCCCCCCCCCCCCCCCCCCCCCCCCCCCCCCCCCCCCCCCCCCCCCCCCCCCCCCCCCCCCCCCCCCCCCCCCCCCCCCCCCCCCCCCCCCCCCCCCCCCCCCCCCCCCCCCCCCCCCCCCCCCCCCCCCCCCCCCCCCCCCCCCCCCCCCCCCCCCCCCCCCCCCCCCCCCCCCCCCCCCCCCCCCCCCCCCCCCCCCCCCCCCCCCCCCCCCCCCCCCCCCCCCCCCCCCCCCCCCCCCCCCCCCCCCCCCCCCCCCCCCCCCCCCCCCCCCCCCCCCCCCCCCCCCCCCCCCCCCCCCCCCCCCCCCCCCCCCCCCCCCCCCCCCCCCCCCCCCCCCCCCCCCCCCCCCCCCCCCCCCCCCCCCCCCCCCCCCCCCCCCCCCCCCCCCCCCCCCCCCCCCCCCCCCCCCCCCCCCCCCCCCCCCCCCCCCCCCCCCCCCCCCCCCCCCCCCCCCCCCCCCCCCCCCCCCCCCCCCCCCCCCCCCCCCCCCCCCCCCCCCCCCCCCCCCCCCCCCCCCCCCCCCCCCCCCCCCCCCCCCCCCCCCCCCCCCCCCCCCCCCCCCCCCCCCCCCCCCCCCCCCCCCCCCCCCCCCCCCCCCCCCCCCCCCCCCCCCCCCCCCCCCCCCCCCCCCCCCCCCCCCCCCCCCCCCCCCCCCCCCCCCCCCCCCCCCCCCCCCCCCCCCCCCCCCCCCCCCCCCCCCCCCCCCCCCCCCCCCCCCCCCCCCCCCCCCCCCCCCCCCCCCCCCCCCCCCCCCCCCCCCCCCCCCCCCCCCCCCCCCCCCCCCCCCCCCCCCCCCCCCCCCCCCCCCCCCCCCCCCCCCCCCCCCCCCCCCCCCCCCCCCCCCCCCCCCCCCCCCCCCCCCCCCCCCCCCCCCCCCCCCCCCCCCCCCCCCCCCCCCCCCCCCCCCCCCCCCCCCCCCCCCCCCCCCCCCCCCCCCCCCCCCCCCCCCCCCCCCCCCCCCCCCCCCCCCCCCCCCCCCCCCCCCCCCCCCCCCCCCCCCCCCCCCCCCCCCCCCCCCCCCCCCCCCCCCCCCCCCCCCCCCCCCCCCCCCCCCCCCCCCCCCCCCCCCCCCCCCCCCCCCCCCCCCCCCCCCCCCCCCCCCCCCCCCCCCCCCCCCCCCCCCCCCCCCCCCCCCCCCCCCCCCCCCCCCCCCCCCCCCCCCCCCCCCCCCCCCCCCCCCCCCCCCCCCCCCCCCCCCCCCCCCCCCCCCCCCCCCCCCCCCCCCCCCCCCCCCCCCCCCCCCCCCCCCCCCCCCCCCCCCCCCCCCCCCCCCCCCCCCCCCCCCCCCCCCCCCCCCCCCCCCCCCCCCCCCCCCCCCCCCCCCCCCCCCCCCCCCCCCCCCCCCCCCCCCCCCCCCCCCCCCCCCCCCCCCCCCCCCCCCCCCCCCCCCCCCCCCCCCCCCCCCCCCCCCCCCCCCCCCCCCCCCCCCCCCCCCCCCCCCCCCCCCCCCCCCCCCCCCCCCCCCCCCCCCCCCCCCCCCCCCCCCCCCCCCCCCCCCCCCCCCCCCCCCCCCCCCCCCCCCCCCCCCCCCCCCCCCCCCCCCCCCCCCCCCCCCCCCCCCCCCCCCCCCCCCCCCCCCCCCCCCCCCCCCCCCCCCCCCCCCCCCCCCCCCCCCCCCCCCCCCCCCCCCCCCCCCCCCCCCCCCCCCCCCCCCCCCCCCCCCCCCCCCCCCCCCCCCCCCCCCCCCCCCCCCCCCCCCCCCCCCCCCCCCCCCCCCCCCCCCCCCCCCCCCCCCCCCCCCCCCCCCCCCCCCCCCCCCCCCCCCCCCCCCCCCCCCCCCCCCCCCCCCCCCCCCCCCCCCCCCCCCCCCCCCCCCCCCCCCCCCCCCCCCCCCCCCCCCCCCCCCCCCCCCCCCCCCCCCCCCCCCCCCCCCCCCCCCCCCCCCCCCCCCCCCCCCCCCCCCCCCCCCCCCCCCCCCCCCCCCCCCCCCCCCCCCCCCCCCCCCCCCCCCCCCCCCCCCCCCCCCCCCCCCCCCCCCCCCCCCCCCCCCCCCCCCCCCCCCCCCCCCCCCCCCCCCCCCCCCCCCCCCCCCCCCCCCCCCCCCCCCCCCCCCCCCCCCCCCCCCCCCCCCCCCCCCCCCCCCCCCCCCCCCCCCCCCCCCCCCCCCCCCCCCCCCCCCCCCCCCCCCCCCCCCCCCCCCCCCCCCCCCCCCCCCCCCCCCCCCCCCCCCCCCCCCCCCCCCCCCCCCCCCCCCCCCCCCCCCCCCCCCCCCCCCCCCCCCCCCCCCCCCCCCCCCCCCCCCCCCCCCCCCCCCCCCCCCCCCCCCCCCCCCCCCCCCCCCCCCCCCCCCCCCCCCCCCCCCCCCCCCCCCCCCCCCCCCCCCCCCCCCCCCCCCCCCCCCCCCCCCCCCCCCCCCCCCCCCCCCCCCCCCCCCCCCCCCCCCCCCCCCCCCCCCCCCCCCCCCCCCCCCCCCCCCCCCCCCCCCCCCCCCCCCCCCCCCCCCCCCCCCCCCCCCCCCCCCCCCCCCCCCCCCCCCCCCCCCCCCCCCCCCCCCCCCCCCCCCCCCCCCCCCCCCCCCCCCCCCCCCCCCCCCCCCCCCCCCCCCCCCCCCCCCCCCCCCCCCCCCCCCCCCCCCCCCCCCCCCCCCCCCCCCCCCCCCCCCCCCCCCCCCCCCCCCCCCCCCCCCCCCCCCCCCCCCCCCCCCCCCCCCCCCCCCCCCCCCCCCCCCCCCCCCCCCCCCCCCCCCCCCCCCCCCCCCCCCCCCCCCCCCCCCCCCCCCCCCCCCCCCCCCCCCCCCCCCCCCCCCCCCCCCCCCCCCCCCCCCCCCCCCCCCCCCCCCCCCCCCCCCCCCCCCCCCCCCCCCCCCCCCCCCCCCCCCCCCCCCCCCCCCCCCCCCCCCCCCCCCCCCCCCCCCCCCCCCCCCCCCCCCCCCCCCCCCCCCCCCCCCCCCCCCCCCCCCCCCCCCCCCCCCCCCCCCCCCCCCCCCCCCCCCCCCCCCCCCCCCCCCCCCCCCCCCCCCCCCCCCCCCCCCCCCCCCCCCCCCCCCCCCCCCCCCCCCCCCCCCCCCCCCCCCCCCCCCCCCCCCCCCCCCCCCCCCCCCCCCCCCCCCCCCCCCCCCCCCCCCCCCCCCCCCCCCCCCCCCCCCCCCCCCCCCCCCCCCCCCCCCCCCCCCCCCCCCCCCCCCCCCCCCCCCCCCCCCCCCCCCCCCCCCCCCCCCCCCCCCCCCCCCCCCCCCCCCCCCCCCCCCCCCCCCCCCCCCCCCCCCCCCCCCCCCCCCCCCCCCCCCCCCCCCCCCCCCCCCCCCCCCCCCCCCCCCCCCCCCCCCCCCCCCCCCCCCCCCCCCCCCCCCCCCCCCCCCCCCCCCCCCCCCCCCCCCCCCCCCCCCCCCCCCCCCCCCCCCCCCCCCCCCCCCCCCCCCCCCCCCCCCCCCCCCCCCCCCCCCCCCCCCCCCCCCCCCCCCCCCCCCCCCCCCCCCCCCCCCCCCCCCCCCCCCCCCCCCCCCCCCCCCCCCCCCCCCCCCCCCCCCCCCCCCCCCCCCCCCCCCCCCCCCCCCCCCCCCCCCCCCCCCCCCCCCCCCCCCCCCCCCCCCCCCCCCCCCCCCCCCCCCCCCCCCCCCCCCCCCCCCCCCCCCCCCCCCCCCCCCCCCCCCCCCCCCCCCCCCCCCCCCCCCCCCCCCCCCCCCCCCCCCCCCCCCCCCCCCCCCCCCCCCCCCCCCCCCCCCCCCCCCCCCCCCCCCCCCCCCCCCCCCCCCCCCCCCCCCCCCCCCCCCCCCCCCCCCCCCCCCCCCCCCCCCCCCCCCCCCCCCCCCCCCCCCCCCCCCCCCCCCCCCCCCCCCCCCCCCCCCCCCCCCCCCCCCCCCCCCCCCCCCCCCCCCCCCCCCCCCCCCCCCCCCCCCCCCCCCCCCCCCCCCCCCCCCCCCCCCCCCCCCCCCCCCCCCCCCCCCCCCCCCCCCCCCCCCCCCCCCCCCCCCCCCCCCCCCCCCCCCCCCCCCCCCCCCCCCCCCCCCCCCCCCCCCCCCCCCCCCCCCCCCCCCCCCCCCCCCCCCCCCCCCCCCCCCCCCCCCCCCCCCCCCCCCCCCCCCCCCCCCCCCCCCCCCCCCCCCCCCCCCCCCCCCCCCCCCCCCCCCCCCCCCCCCCCCCCCCCCCCCCCCCCCCCCCCCCCCCCCCCCCCCCCCCCCCCCCCCCCCCCCCCCCCCCCCCCCCCCCCCCCCCCCCCCCCCCCCCCCCCCCCCCCCCCCCCCCCCCCCCCCCCCCCCCCCCCCCCCCCCCCCCCCCCCCCCCCCCCCCCCCCCCCCCCCCCCCCCCCCCCCCCCCCCCCCCCCCCCCCCCCCCCCCCCCCCCCCCCCCCCCCCCCCCCCCCCCCCCCCCCCCCCCCCCCCCCCCCCCCCCCCCCCCCCCCCCCCCCCCCCCCCCCCCCCCCCCCCCCCCCCCCCCCCCCCCCCCCCCCCCCCCCCCCCCCCCCCCCCCCCCCCCCCCCCCCCCCCCCCCCCCCCCCCCCCCCCCCCCCCCCCCCCCCCCCCCCCCCCCCCCCCCCCCCCCCCCCCCCCCCCCCCCCCCCCCCCCCCCCCCCCCCCCCCCCCCCCCCCCCCCCCCCCCCCCCCCCCCCCCCCCCCCCCCCCCCCCCCCCCCCCCCCCCCCCCCCCCCCCCCCCCCCCCCCCCCCCCCCCCCCCCCCCCCCCCCCCCCCCCCCCCCCCCCCCCCCCCCCCCCCCCCCCCCCCCCCCCCCCCCCCCCCCCCCCCCCCCCCCCCCCCCCCCCCCCCCCCCCCCCCCCCCCCCCCCCCCCCCCCCCCCCCCCCCCCCCCCCCCCCCCCCCCCCCCCCCCCCCCCCCCCCCCCCCCCCCCCCCCCCCCCCCCCCCCCCCCCCCCCCCCCCCCCCCCCCCCCCCCCCCCCCCCCCCCCCCCCCCCCCCCCCCCCCCCCCCCCCCCCCCCCCCCCCCCCCCCCCCCCCCCCCCCCCCCCCCCCCCCCCCCCCCCCCCCCCCCCCCCCCCCCCCCCCCCCCCCCCCCCCCCCCCCCCCCCCCCCCCCCCCCCCCCCCCCCCCCCCCCCCCCCCCCCCCCCCCCCCCCCCCCCCCCCCCCCCCCCCCCCCCCCCCCCCCCCCCCCCCCCCCCCCCCCCCCCCCCCCCCCCCCCCCCCCCCCCCCCCCCCCCCCCCCCCCCCCCCCCCCCCCCCCCCCCCCCCCCCCCCCCCCCCCCCCCCCCCCCCCCCCCCCCCCCCCCCCCCCCCCCCCCCCCCCCCCCCCCCCCCCCCCCCCCCCCCCCCCCCCCCCCCCCCCCCCCCCCCCCCCCCCCCCCCCCCCCCCCCCCCCCCCCCCCCCCCCCCCCCCCCCCCCCCCCCCCCCCCCCCCCCCCCCCCCCCCCCCCCCCCCCCCCCCCCCCCCCCCCCCCCCCCCCCCCCCCCCCCCCCCCCCCCCCCCCCCCCCCCCCCCCCCCCCCCCCCCCCCCCCCCCCCCCCCCCCCCCCCCCCCCCCCCCCCCCCCCCCCCCCCCCCCCCCCCCCCCCCCCCCCCCCCCCCCCCCCCCCCCCCCCCCCCCCCCCCCCCCCCCCCCCCCCCCCCCCCCCCCCCCCCCCCCCCCCCCCCCCCCCCCCCCCCCCCCCCCCCCCCCCCCCCCCCCCCCCCCCCCCCCCCCCCCCCCCCCCCCCCCCCCCCCCCCCCCCCCCCCCCCCCCCCCCCCCCCCCCCCCCCCCCCCCCCCCCCCCCCCCCCCCCCCCCCCCCCCCCCCCCCCCCCCCCCCCCCCCCCCCCCCCCCCCCCCCCCCCCCCCCCCCCCCCCCCCCCCCCCCCCCCCCCCCCCCCCCCCCCCCCCCCCCCCCCCCCCCCCCCCCCCCCCCCCCCCCCCCCCCCCCCCCCCCCCCCCCCCCCCCCCCCCCCCCCCCCCCCCCCCCCCCCCCCCCCCCCCCCCCCCCCCCCCCCCCCCCCCCCCCCCCCCCCCCCCCCCCCCCCCCCCCCCCCCCCCCCCCCCCCCCCCCCCCCCCCCCCCCCCCCCCCCCCCCCCCCCCCCCCCCCCCCCCCCCCCCCCCCCCCCCCCCCCCCCCCCCCCCCCCCCCCCCCCCCCCCCCCCCCCCCCCCCCCCCCCCCCCCCCCCCCCCCCCCCCCCCCCCCCCCCCCCCCCCCCCCCCCCCCCCCCCCCCCCCCCCCCCCCCCCCCCCCCCCCCCCCCCCCCCCCCCCCCCCCCCCCCCCCCCCCCCCCCCCCCCCCCCCCCCCCCCCCCCCCCCCCCCCCCCCCCCCCCCCCCCCCCCCCCCCCCCCCCCCCCCCCCCCCCCCCCCCCCCCCCCCCCCCCCCCCCCCCCCCCCCCCCCCCCCCCCCCCCCCCCCCCCCCCCCCCCCCCCCCCCCCCCCCCCCCCCCCCCCCCCCCCCCCCCCCCCCCCCCCCCCCCCCCCCCCCCCCCCCCCCCCCCCCCCCCCCCCCCCCCCCCCCCCCCCCCCCCCCCCCCCCCCCCCCCCCCCCCCCCCCCCCCCCCCCCCCCCCCCCCCCCCCCCCCCCCCCCCCCCCCCCCCCCCCCCCCCCCCCCCCCCCCCCCCCCCCCCCCCCCCCCCCCCCCCCCCCCCCCCCCCCCCCCCCCCCCCCCCCCCCCCCCCCCCCCCCCCCCCCCCCCCCCCCCCCCCCCCCCCCCCCCCCCCCCCCCCCCCCCCCCCCCCCCCCCCCCCCCCCCCCCCCCCCCCCCCCCCCCCCCCCCCCCCCCCCCCCCCCCCCCCCCCCCCCCCCCCCCCCCCCCCCCCCCCCCCCCCCCCCCCCCCCCCCCCCCCCCCCCCCCCCCCCCCCCCCCCCCCCCCCCCCCCCCCCCCCCCCCCCCCCCCCCCCCCCCCCCCCCCCCCCCCCCCCCCCCCCCCCCCCCCCCCCCCCCCCCCCCCCCCCCCCCCCCCCCCCCCCCCCCCCCCCCCCCCCCCCCCCCCCCCCCCCCCCCCCCCCCCCCCCCCCCCCCCCCCCCCCCCCCCCCCCCCCCCCCCCCCCCCCCCCCCCCCCCCCCCCCCCCCCCCCCCCCCCCCCCCCCCCCCCCCCCCCCCCCCCCCCCCCCCCCCCCCCCCCCCCCCCCCCCCCCCCCCCCCCCCCCCCCCCCCCCCCCCCCCCCCCCCCCCCCCCCCCCCCCCCCCCCCCCCCCCCCCCCCCCCCCCCCCCCCCCCCCCCCCCCCCCCCCCCCCCCCCCCCCCCCCCCCCCCCCCCCCCCCCCCCCCCCCCCCCCCCCCCCCCCCCCCCCCCCCCCCCCCCCCCCCCCCCCCCCCCCCCCCCCCCCCCCCCCCCCCCCCCCCCCCCCCCCCCCCCCCCCCCCCCCCCCCCCCCCCCCCCCCCCCCCCCCCCCCCCCCCCCCCCCCCCCCCCCCCCCCCCCCCCCCCCCCCCCCCCCCCCCCCCCCCCCCCCCCCCCCCCCCCCCCCCCCCCCCCCCCCCCCCCCCCCCCCCCCCCCCCCCCCCCCCCCCCCCCCCCCCCCCCCCCCCCCCCCCCCCCCCCCCCCCCCCCCCCCCCCCCCCCCCCCCCCCCCCCCCCCCCCCCCCCCCCCCCCCCCCCCCCCCCCCCCCCCCCCCCCCCCCCCCCCCCCCCCCCCCCCCCCCCCCCCCCCCCCCCCCCCCCCCCCCCCCCCCCCCCCCCCCCCCCCCCCCCCCCCCCCCCCCCCCCCCCCCCCCCCCCCCCCCCCCCCCCCCCCCCCCCCCCCCCCCCCCCCCCCCCCCCCCCCCCCCCCCCCCCCCCCCCCCCCCCCCCCCCCCCCCCCCCCCCCCCCCCCCCCCCCCCCCCCCCCCCCCCCCCCCCCCCCCCCCCCCCCCCCCCCCCCCCCCCCCCCCCCCCCCCCCCCCCCCCCCCCCCCCCCCCCCCCCCCCCCCCCCCCCCCCCCCCCCCCCCCCCCCCCCCCCCCCCCCCCCCCCCCCCCCCCCCCCCCCCCCCCCCCCCCCCCCCCCCCCCCCCCCCCCCCCCCCCCCCCCCCCCCCCCCCCCCCCCCCCCCCCCCCCCCCCCCCCCCCCCCCCCCCCCCCCCCCCCCCCCCCCCCCCCCCCCCCCCCCCCCCCCCCCCCCCCCCCCCCCCCCCCCCCCCCCCCCCCCCCCCCCCCCCCCCCCCCCCCCCCCCCCCCCCCCCCCCCCCCCCCCCCCCCCCCCCCCCCCCCCCCCCCCCCCCCCCCCCCCCCCCCCCCCCCCCCCCCCCCCCCCCCCCCCCCCCCCCCCCCCCCCCCCCCCCCCCCCCCCCCCCCCCCCCCCCCCCCCCCCCCCCCCCCCCCCCCCCCCCCCCCCCCCCCCCCCCCCCCCCCCCCCCCCCCCCCCCCCCCCCCCCCCCCCCCCCCCCCCCCCCCCCCCCCCCCCCCCCCCCCCCCCCCCCCCCCCCCCCCCCCCCCCCCCCCCCCCCCCCCCCCCCCCCCCCCCCCCCCCCCCCCCCCCCCCCCCCCCCCCCCCCCCCCCCCCCCCCCCCCCCCCCCCCCCCCCCCCCCCCCCCCCCCCCCCCCCCCCCCCCCCCCCCCCCCCCCCCCCCCCCCCCCCCCCCCCCCCCCCCCCCCCCCCCCCCCCCCCCCCCCCCCCCCCCCCCCCCCCCCCCCCCCCCCCCCCCCCCCCCCCCCCCCCCCCCCCCCCCCCCCCCCCCCCCCCCCCCCCCCCCCCCCCCCCCCCCCCCCCCCCCCCCCCCCCCCCCCCCCCCCCCCCCCCCCCCCCCCCCCCCCCCCCCCCCCCCCCCCCCCCCCCCCCCCCCCCCCCCCCCCCCCCCCCCCCCCCCCCCCCCCCCCCCCCCCCCCCCCCCCCCCCCCCCCCCCCCCCCCCCCCCCCCCCCCCCCCCCCCCCCCCCCCCCCCCCCCCCCCCCCCCCCCCCCCCCCCCCCCCCCCCCCCCCCCCCCCCCCCCCCCCCCCCCCCCCCCCCCCCCCCCCCCCCCCCCCCCCCCCCCCCCCCCCCCCCCCCCCCCCCCCCCCCCCCCCCCCCCCCCCCCCCCCCCCCCCCCCCCCCCCCCCCCCCCCCCCCCCCCCCCCCCCCCCCCCCCCCCCCCCCCCCCCCCCCCCCCCCCCCCCCCCCCCCCCCCCCCCCCCCCCCCCCCCCCCCCCCCCCCCCCCCCCCCCCCCCCCCCCCCCCCCCCCCCCCCCCCCCCCCCCCCCCCCCCCCCCCCCCCCCCCCCCCCCCCCCCCCCCCCCCCCCCCCCCCCCCCCCCCCCCCCCCCCCCCCCCCCCCCCCCCCCCCCCCCCCCCCCCCCCCCCCCCCCCCCCCCCCCCCCCCCCCCCCCCCCCCCCCCCCCCCCCCCCCCCCCCCCCCCCCCCCCCCCCCCCCCCCCCCCCCCCCCCCCCCCCCCCCCCCCCCCCCCCCCCCCCCCCCCCCCCCCCCCCCCCCCCCCCCCCCCCCCCCCCCCCCCCCCCCCCCCCCCCCCCCCCCCCCCCCCCCCCCCCCCCCCCCCCCCCCCCCCCCCCCCCCCCCCCCCCCCCCCCCCCCCCCCCCCCCCCCCCCCCCCCCCCCCCCCCCCCCCCCCCCCCCCCCCCCCCCCCCCCCCCCCCCCCCCCCCCCCCCCCCCCCCCCCCCCCCCCCCCCCCCCCCCCCCCCCCCCCCCCCCCCCCCCCCCCCCCCCCCCCCCCCCCCCCCCCCCCCCCCCCCCCCCCCCCCCCCCCCCCCCCCCCCCCCCCCCCCCCCCCCCCCCCCCCCCCCCCCCCCCCCCCCCCCCCCCCCCCCCCCCCCCCCCCCCCCCCCCCCCCCCCCCCCCCCCCCCCCCCCCCCCCCCCCCCCCCCCCCCCCCCCCCCCCCCCCCCCCCCCCCCCCCCCCCCCCCCCCCCCCCCCCCCCCCCCCCCCCCCCCCCCCCCCCCCCCCCCCCCCCCCCCCCCCCCCCCCCCCCCCCCCCCCCCCCCCCCCCCCCCCCCCCCCCCCCCCCCCCCCCCCCCCCCCCCCCCCCCCCCCCCCCCCCCCCCCCCCCCCCCCCCCCCCCCCCCCCCCCCCCCCCCCCCCCCCCCCCCCCCCCCCCCCCCCCCCCCCCCCCCCCCCCCCCCCCCCCCCCCCCCCCCCCCCCCCCCCCCCCCCCCCCCCCCCCCCCCCCCCCCCCCCCCCCCCCCCCCCCCCCCCCCCCCCCCCCCCCCCCCCCCCCCCCCCCCCCCCCCCCCCCCCCCCCCCCCCCCCCCCCCCCCCCCCCCCCCCCCCCCCCCCCCCCCCCCCCCCCCCCCCCCCCCCCCCCCCCCCCCCCCCCCCCCCCCCCCCCCCCCCCCCCCCCCCCCCCCCCCCCCCCCCCCCCCCCCCCCCCCCCCCCCCCCCCCCCCCCCCCCCCCCCCCCCCCCCCCCCCCCCCCCCCCCCCCCCCCCCCCCCCCCCCCCCCCCCCCCCCCCCCCCCCCCCCCCCCCCCCCCCCCCCCCCCCCCCCCCCCCCCCCCCCCCCCCCCCCCCCCCCCCCCCCCCCCCCCCCCCCCCCCCCCCCCCCCCCCCCCCCCCCCCCCCCCCCCCCCCCCCCCCCCCCCCCCCCCCCCCCCCCCCCCCCCCCCCCCCCCCCCCCCCCCCCCCCCCCCCCCCCCCCCCCCCCCCCCCCCCCCCCCCCCCCCCCCCCCCCCCCCCCCCCCCCCCCCCCCCCCCCCCCCCCCCCCCCCCCCCCCCCCCCCCCCCCCCCCCCCCCCCCCCCCCCCCCCCCCCCCCCCCCCCCCCCCCCCCCCCCCCCCCCCCCCCCCCCCCCCCCCCCCCCCCCCCCCCCCCCCCCCCCCCCCCCCCCCCCCCCCCCCCCCCCCCCCCCCCCCCCCCCCCCCCCCCCCCCCCCCCCCCCCCCCCCCCCCCCCCCCCCCCCCCCCCCCCCCCCCCCCCCCCCCCCCCCCCCCCCCCCCCCCCCCCCCCCCCCCCCCCCCCCCCCCCCCCCCCCCCCCCCCCCCCCCCCCCCCCCCCCCCCCCCCCCCCCCCCCCCCCCCCCCCCCCCCCCCCCCCCCCCCCCCCCCCCCCCCCCCCCCCCCCCCCCCCCCCCCCCCCCCCCCCCCCCCCCCCCCCCCCCCCCCCCCCCCCCCCCCCCCCCCCCCCCCCCCCCCCCCCCCCCCCCCCCCCCCCCCCCCCCCCCCCCCCCCCCCCCCCCCCCCCCCCCCCCCCCCCCCCCCCCCCCCCCCCCCCCCCCCCCCCCCCCCCCCCCCCCCCCCCCCCCCCCCCCCCCCCCCCCCCCCCCCCCCCCCCCCCCCCCCCCCCCCCCCCCCCCCCCCCCCCCCCCCCCCCCCCCCCCCCCCCCCCCCCCCCCCCCCCCCCCCCCCCCCCCCCCCCCCCCCCCCCCCCCCCCCCCCCCCCCCCCCCCCCCCCCCCCCCCCCCCCCCCCCCCCCCCCCCCCCCCCCCCCCCCCCCCCCCCCCCCCCCCCCCCCCCCCCCCCCCCCCCCCCCCCCCCCCCCCCCCCCCCCCCCCCCCCCCCCCCCCCCCCCCCCCCCCCCCCCCCCCCCCCCCCCCCCCCCCCCCCCCCCCCCCCCCCCCCCCCCCCCCCCCCCCCCCCCCCCCCCCCCCCCCCCCCCCCCCCCCCCCCCCCCCCCCCCCCCCCCCCCCCCCCCCCCCCCCCCCCCCCCCCCCCCCCCCCCCCCCCCCCCCCCCCCCCCCCCCCCCCCCCCCCCCCCCCCCCCCCCCCCCCCCCCCCCCCCCCCCCCCCCCCCCCCCCCCCCCCCCCCCCCCCCCCCCCCCCCCCCCCCCCCCCCCCCCCCCCCCCCCCCCCCCCCCCCCCCCCCCCCCCCCCCCCCCCCCCCCCCCCCCCCCCCCCCCCCCCCCCCCCCCCCCCCCCCCCCCCCCCCCCCCCCCCCCCCCCCCCCCCCCCCCCCCCCCCCCCCCCCCCCCCCCCCCCCCCCCCCCCCCCCCCCCCCCCCCCCCCCCCCCCCCCCCCCCCCCCCCCCCCCCCCCCCCCCCCCCCCCCCCCCCCCCCCCCCCCCCCCCCCCCCCCCCCCCCCCCCCCCCCCCCCCCCCCCCCCCCCCCCCCCCCCCCCCCCCCCCCCCCCCCCCCCCCCCCCCCCCCCCCCCCCCCCCCCCCCCCCCCCCCCCCCCCCCCCCCCCCCCCCCCCCCCCCCCCCCCCCCCCCCCCCCCCCCCCCCCCCCCCCCCCCCCCCCCCCCCCCCCCCCCCCCCCCCCCCCCCCCCCCCCCCCCCCCCCCCCCCCCCCCCCCCCCCCCCCCCCCCCCCCCCCCCCCCCCCCCCCCCCCCCCCCCCCCCCCCCCCCCCCCCCCCCCCCCCCCCCCCCCCCCCCCCCCCCCCCCCCCCCCCCCCCCCCCCCCCCCCCCCCCCCCCCCCCCCCCCCCCCCCCCCCCCCCCCCCCCCCCCCCCCCCCCCCCCCCCCCCCCCCCCCCCCCCCCCCCCCCCCCCCCCCCCCCCCCCCCCCCCCCCCCCCCCCCCCCCCCCCCCCCCCCCCCCCCCCCCCCCCCCCCCCCCCCCCCCCCCCCCCCCCCCCCCCCCCCCCCCCCCCCCCCCCCCCCCCCCCCCCCCCCCCCCCCCCCCCCCCCCCCCCCCCCCCCCCCCCCCCCCCCCCCCCCCCCCCCCCCCCCCCCCCCCCCCCCCCCCCCCCCCCCCCCCCCCCCCCCCCCCCCCCCCCCCCCCCCCCCCCCCCCCCCCCCCCCCCCCCCCCCCCCCCCCCCCCCCCCCCCCCCCCCCCCCCCCCCCCCCCCCCCCCCCCCCCCCCCCCCCCCCCCCCCCCCCCCCCCCCCCCCCCCCCCCCCCCCCCCCCCCCCCCCCCCCCCCCCCCCCCCCCCCCCCCCCCCCCCCCCCCCCCCCCCCCCCCCCCCCCCCCCCCCCCCCCCCCCCCCCCCCCCCCCCCCCCCCCCCCCCCCCCCCCCCCCCCCCCCCCCCCCCCCCCCCCCCCCCCCCCCCCCCCCCCCCCCCCCCCCCCCCCCCCCCCCCCCCCCCCCCCCCCCCCCCCCCCCCCCCCCCCCCCCCCCCCCCCCCCCCCCCCCCCCCCCCCCCCCCCCCCCCCCCCCCCCCCCCCCCCCCCCCCCCCCCCCCCCCCCCCCCCCCCCCCCCCCCCCCCCCCCCCCCCCCCCCCCCCCCCCCCCCCCCCCCCCCCCCCCCCCCCCCCCCCCCCCCCCCCCCCCCCCCCCCCCCCCCCCCCCCCCCCCCCCCCCCCCCCCCCCCCCCCCCCCCCCCCCCCCCCCCCCCCCCCCCCCCCCCCCCCCCCCCCCCCCCCCCCCCCCCCCCCCCCCCCCCCCCCCCCCCCCCCCCCCCCCCCCCCCCCCCCCCCCCCCCCCCCCCCCCCCCCCCCCCCCCCCCCCCCCCCCCCCCCCCCCCCCCCCCCCCCCCCCCCCCCCCCCCCCCCCCCCCCCCCCCCCCCCCCCCCCCCCCCCCCCCCCCCCCCCCCCCCCCCCCCCCCCCCCCCCCCCCCCCCCCCCCCCCCCCCCCCCCCCCCCCCCCCCCCCCCCCCCCCCCCCCCCCCCCCCCCCCCCCCCCCCCCCCCCCCCCCCCCCCCCCCCCCCCCCCCCCCCCCCCCCCCCCCCCCCCCCCCCCCCCCCCCCCCCCCCCCCCCCCCCCCCCCCCCCCCCCCCCCCCCCCCCCCCCCCCCCCCCCCCCCCCCCCCCCCCCCCCCCCCCCCCCCCCCCCCCCCCCCCCCCCCCCCCCCCCCCCCCCCCCCCCCCCCCCCCCCCCCCCCCCCCCCCCCCCCCCCCCCCCCCCCCCCCCCCCCCCCCCCCCCCCCCCCCCCCCCCCCCCCCCCCCCCCCCCCCCCCCCCCCCCCCCCCCCCCCCCCCCCCCCCCCCCCCCCCCCCCCCCCCCCCCCCCCCCCCCCCCCCCCCCCCCCCCCCCCCCCCCCCCCCCCCCCCCCCCCCCCCCCCCCCCCCCCCCCCCCCCCCCCCCCCCCCCCCCCCCCCCCCCCCCCCCCCCCCCCCCCCCCCCCCCCCCCCCCCCCCCCCCCCCCCCCCCCCCCCCCCCCCCCCCCCCCCCCCCCCCCCCCCCCCCCCCCCCCCCCCCCCCCCCCCCCCCCCCCCCCCCCCCCCCCCCCCCCCCCCCCCCCCCCCCCCCCCCCCCCCCCCCCCCCCCCCCCCCCCCCCCCCCCCCCCCCCCCCCCCCCCCCCCCCCCCCCCCCCCCCCCCCCCCCCCCCCCCCCCCCCCCCCCCCCCCCCCCCCCCCCCCCCCCCCCCCCCCCCCCCCCCCCCCCCCCCCCCCCCCCCCCCCCCCCCCCCCCCCCCCCCCCCCCCCCCCCCCCCCCCCCCCCCCCCCCCCCCCCCCCCCCCCCCCCCCCCCCCCCCCCCCCCCCCCCCCCCCCCCCCCCCCCCCCCCCCCCCCCCCCCCCCCCCCCCCCCCCCCCCCCCCCCCCCCCCCCCCCCCCCCCCCCCCCCCCCCCCCCCCCCCCCCCCCCCCCCCCCCCCCCCCCCCCCCCCCCCCCCCCCCCCCCCCCCCCCCCCCCCCCCCCCCCCCCCCCCCCCCCCCCCCCCCCCCCCCCCCCCCCCCCCCCCCCCCCCCCCCCCCCCCCCCCCCCCCCCCCCCCCCCCCCCCCCCCCCCCCCCCCCCCCCCCCCCCCCCCCCCCCCCCCCCCCCCCCCCCCCCCCCCCCCCCCCCCCCCCCCCCCCCCCCCCCCCCCCCCCCCCCCCCCCCCCCCCCCCCCCCCCCCCCCCCCCCCCCCCCCCCCCCCCCCCCCCCCCCCCCCCCCCCCCCCCCCCCCCCCCCCCCCCCCCCCCCCCCCCCCCCCCCCCCCCCCCCCCCCCCCCCCCCCCCCCCCCCCCCCCCCCCCCCCCCCCCCCCCCCCCCCCCCCCCCCCCCCCCCCCCCCCCCCCCCCCCCCCCCCCCCCCCCCCCCCCCCCCCCCCCCCCCCCCCCCCCCCCCCCCCCCCCCCCCCCCCCCCCCCCCCCCCCCCCCCCCCCCCCCCCCCCCCCCCCCCCCCCCCCCCCCCCCCCCCCCCCCCCCCCCCCCCCCCCCCCCCCCCCCCCCCCCCCCCCCCCCCCCCCCCCCCCCCCCCCCCCCCCCCCCCCCCCCCCCCCCCCCCCCCCCCCCCCCCCCCCCCCCCCCCCCCCCCCCCCCCCCCCCCCCCCCCCCCCCCCCCCCCCCCCCCCCCCCCCCCCCCCCCCCCCCCCCCCCCCCCCCCCCCCCCCCCCCCCCCCCCCCCCCCCCCCCCCCCCCCCCCCCCCCCCCCCCCCCCCCCCCCCCCCCCCCCCCCCCCCCCCCCCCCCCCCCCCCCCCCCCCCCCCCCCCCCCCCCCCCCCCCCCCCCCCCCCCCCCCCCCCCCCCCCCCCCCCCCCCCCCCCCCCCCCCCCCCCCCCCCCCCCCCCCCCCCCCCCCCCCCCCCCCCCCCCCCCCCCCCCCCCCCCCCCCCCCCCCCCCCCCCCCCCCCCCCCCCCCCCCCCCCCCCCCCCCCCCCCCCCCCCCCCCCCCCCCCCCCCCCCCCCCCCCCCCCCCCCCCCCCCCCCCCCCCCCCCCCCCCCCCCCCCCCCCCCCCCCCCCCCCCCCCCCCCCCCCCCCCCCCCCCCCCCCCCCCCCCCCCCCCCCCCCCCCCCCCCCCCCCCCCCCCCCCCCCCCCCCCCCCCCCCCCCCCCCCCCCCCCCCCCCCCCCCCCCCCCCCCCCCCCCCCCCCCCCCCCCCCCCCCCCCCCCCCCCCCCCCCCCCCCCCCCCCCCCCCCCCCCCCCCCCCCCCCCCCCCCCCCCCCCCCCCCCCCCCCCCCCCCCCCCCCCCCCCCCCCCCCCCCCCCCCCCCCCCCCCCCCCCCCCCCCCCCCCCCCCCCCCCCCCCCCCCCCCCCCCCCCCCCCCCCCCCCCCCCCCCCCCCCCCCCCCCCCCCCCCCCCCCCCCCCCCCCCCCCCCCCCCCCCCCCCCCCCCCCCCCCCCCCCCCCCCCCCCCCCCCCCCCCCCCCCCCCCCCCCCCCCCCCCCCCCCCCCCCCCCCCCCCCCCCCCCCCCCCCCCCCCCCCCCCCCCCCCCCCCCCCCCCCCCCCCCCCCCCCCCCCCCCCCCCCCCCCCCCCCCCCCCCCCCCCCCCCCCCCCCCCCCCCCCCCCCCCCCCCCCCCCCCCCCCCCCCCCCCCCCCCCCCCCCCCCCCCCCCCCCCCCCCCCCCCCCCCCCCCCCCCCCCCCCCCCCCCCCCCCCCCCCCCCCCCCCCCCCCCCCCCCCCCCCCCCCCCCCCCCCCCCCCCCCCCCCCCCCCCCCCCCCCCCCCCCCCCCCCCCCCCCCCCCCCCCCCCCCCCCCCCCCCCCCCCCCCCCCCCCCCCCCCCCCCCCCCCCCCCCCCCCCCCCCCCCCCCCCCCCCCCCCCCCCCCCCCCCCCCCCCCCCCCCCCCCCCCCCCCCCCCCCCCCCCCCCCCCCCCCCCCCCCCCCCCCCCCCCCCCCCCCCCCCCCCCCCCCCCCCCCCCCCCCCCCCCCCCCCCCCCCCCCCCCCCCCCCCCCCCCCCCCCCCCCCCCCCCCCCCCCCCCCCCCCCCCCCCCCCCCCCCCCCCCCCCCCCCCCCCCCCCCCCCCCCCCCCCCCCCCCCCCCCCCCCCCCCCCCCCCCCCCCCCCCCCCCCCCCCCCCCCCCCCCCCCCCCCCCCCCCCCCCCCCCCCCCCCCCCCCCCCCCCCCCCCCCCCCCCCCCCCCCCCCCCCCCCCCCCCCCCCCCCCCCCCCCCCCCCCCCCCCCCCCCCCCCCCCCCCCCCCCCCCCCCCCCCCCCCCCCCCCCCCCCCCCCCCCCCCCCCCCCCCCCCCCCCCCCCCCCCCCCCCCCCCCCCCCCCCCCCCCCCCCCCCCCCCCCCCCCCCCCCCCCCCCCCCCCCCCCCCCCCCCCCCCCCCCCCCCCCCCCCCCCCCCCCCCCCCCCCCCCCCCCCCCCCCCCCCCCCCCCCCCCCCCCCCCCCCCCCCCCCCCCCCCCCCCCCCCCCCCCCCCCCCCCCCCCCCCCCCCCCCCCCCCCCCCCCCCCCCCCCCCCCCCCCCCCCCCCCCCCCCCCCCCCCCCCCCCCCCCCCCCCCCCCCCCCCCCCCCCCCCCCCCCCCCCCCCCCCCCCCCCCCCCCCCCCCCCCCCCCCCCCCCCCCCCCCCCCCCCCCCCCCCCCCCCCCCCCCCCCCCCCCCCCCCCCCCCCCCCCCCCCCCCCCCCCCCCCCCCCCCCCCCCCCCCCCCCCCCCCCCCCCCCCCCCCCCCCCCCCCCCCCCCCCCCCCCCCCCCCCCCCCCCCCCCCCCCCCCCCCCCCCCCCCCCCCCCCCCCCCCCCCCCCCCCCCCCCCCCCCCCCCCCCCCCCCCCCCCCCCCCCCCCCCCCCCCCCCCCCCCCCCCCCCCCCCCCCCCCCCCCCCCCCCCCCCCCCCCCCCCCCCCCCCCCCCCCCCCCCCCCCCCCCCCCCCCCCCCCCCCCCCCCCCCCCCCCCCCCCCCCCCCCCCCCCCCCCCCCCCCCCCCCCCCCCCCCCCCCCCCCCCCCCCCCCCCCCCCCCCCCCCCCCCCCCCCCCCCCCCCCCCCCCCCCCCCCCCCCCCCCCCCCCCCCCCCCCCCCCCCCCCCCCCCCCCCCCCCCCCCCCCCCCCCCCCCCCCCCCCCCCCCCCCCCCCCCCCCCCCCCCCCCCCCCCCCCCCCCCCCCCCCCCCCCCCCCCCCCCCCCCCCCCCCCCCCCCCCCCCCCCCCCCCCCCCCCCCCCCCCCCCCCCCCCCCCCCCCCCCCCCCCCCCCCCCCCCCCCCCCCCCCCCCCCCCCCCCCCCCCCCCCCCCCCCCCCCCCCCCCCCCCCCCCCCCCCCCCCCCCCCCCCCCCCCCCCCCCCCCCCCCCCCCCCCCCCCCCCCCCCCCCCCCCCCCCCCCCCCCCCCCCCCCCCCCCCCCCCCCCCCCCCCCCCCCCCCCCCCCCCCCCCCCCCCCCCCCCCCCCCCCCCCCCCCCCCCCCCCCCCCCCCCCCCCCCCCCCCCCCCCCCCCCCCCCCCCCCCCCCCCCCCCCCCCCCCCCCCCCCCCCCCCCCCCCCCCCCCCCCCCCCCCCCCCCCCCCCCCCCCCCCCCCCCCCCCCCCCCCCCCCCCCCCCCCCCCCCCCCCCCCCCCCCCCCCCCCCCCCCCCCCCCCCCCCCCCCCCCCCCCCCCCCCCCCCCCCCCCCCCCCCCCCCCCCCCCCCCCCCCCCCCCCCCCCCCCCCCCCCCCCCCCCCCCCCCCCCCCCCCCCCCCCCCCCCCCCCCCCCCCCCCCCCCCCCCCCCCCCCCCCCCCCCCCCCCCCCCCCCCCCCCCCCCCCCCCCCCCCCCCCCCCCCCCCCCCCCCCCCCCCCCCCCCCCCCCCCCCCCCCCCCCCCCCCCCCCCCCCCCCCCCCCCCCCCCCCCCCCCCCCCCCCCCCCCCCCCCCCCCCCCCCCCCCCCCCCCCCCCCCCCCCCCCCCCCCCCCCCCCCCCCCCCCCCCCCCCCCCCCCCCCCCCCCCCCCCCCCCCCCCCCCCCCCCCCCCCCCCCCCCCCCCCCCCCCCCCCCCCCCCCCCCCCCCCCCCCCCCCCCCCCCCCCCCCCCCCCCCCCCCCCCCCCCCCCCCCCCCCCCCCCCCCCCCCCCCCCCCCCCCCCCCCCCCCCCCCCCCCCCCCCCCCCCCCCCCCCCCCCCCCCCCCCCCCCCCCCCCCCCCCCCCCCCCCCCCCCCCCCCCCCCCCCCCCCCCCCCCCCCCCCCCCCCCCCCCCCCCCCCCCCCCCCCCCCCCCCCCCCCCCCCCCCCCCCCCCCCCCCCCCCCCCCCCCCCCCCCCCCCCCCCCCCCCCCCCCCCCCCCCCCCCCCCCCCCCCCCCCCCCCCCCCCCCCCCCCCCCCCCCCCCCCCCCCCCCCCCCCCCCCCCCCCCCCCCCCCCCCCCCCCCCCCCCCCCCCCCCCCCCCCCCCCCCCCCCCCCCCCCCCCCCCCCCCCCCCCCCCCCCCCCCCCCCCCCCCCCCCCCCCCCCCCCCCCCCCCCCCCCCCCCCCCCCCCCCCCCCCCCCCCCCCCCCCCCCCCCCCCCCCCCCCCCCCCCCCCCCCCCCCCCCCCCCCCCCCCCCCCCCCCCCCCCCCCCCCCCCCCCCCCCCCCCCCCCCCCCCCCCCCCCCCCCCCCCCCCCCCCCCCCCCCCCCCCCCCCCCCCCCCCCCCCCCCCCCCCCCCCCCCCCCCCCCCCCCCCCCCCCCCCCCCCCCCCCCCCCCCCCCCCCCCCCCCCCCCCCCCCCCCCCCCCCCCCCCCCCCCCCCCCCCCCCCCCCCCCCCCCCCCCCCCCCCCCCCCCCCCCCCCCCCCCCCCCCCCCCCCCCCCCCCCCCCCCCCCCCCCCCCCCCCCCCCCCCCCCCCCCCCCCCCCCCCCCCCCCCCCCCCCCCCCCCCCCCCCCCCCCCCCCCCCCCCCCCCCCCCCCCCCCCCCCCCCCCCCCCCCCCCCCCCCCCCCCCCCCCCCCCCCCCCCCCCCCCCCCCCCCCCCCCCCCCCCCCCCCCCCCCCCCCCCCCCCCCCCCCCCCCCCCCCCCCCCCCCCCCCCCCCCCCCCCCCCCCCCCCCCCCCCCCCCCCCCCCCCCCCCCCCCCCCCCCCCCCCCCCCCCCCCCCCCCCCCCCCCCCCCCCCCCCCCCCCCCCCCCCCCCCCCCCCCCCCCCCCCCCCCCCCCCCCCCCCCCCCCCCCCCCCCCCCCCCCCCCCCCCCCCCCCCCCCCCCCCCCCCCCCCCCCCCCCCCCCCCCCCCCCCCCCCCCCCCCCCCCCCCCCCCCCCCCCCCCCCCCCCCCCCCCCCCCCCCCCCCCCCCCCCCCCCCCCCCCCCCCCCCCCCCCCCCCCCCCCCCCCCCCCCCCCCCCCCCCCCCCCCCCCCCCCCCCCCCCCCCCCCCCCCCCCCCCCCCCCCCCCCCCCCCCCCCCCCCCCCCCCCCCCCCCCCCCCCCCCCCCCCCCCCCCCCCCCCCCCCCCCCCCCCCCCCCCCCCCCCCCCCCCCCCCCCCCCCCCCCCCCCCCCCCCCCCCCCCCCCCCCCCCCCCCCCCCCCCCCCCCCCCCCCCCCCCCCCCCCCCCCCCCCCCCCCCCCCCCCCCCCCCCCCCCCCCCCCCCCCCCCCCCCCCCCCCCCCCCCCCCCCCCCCCCCCCCCCCCCCCCCCCCCCCCCCCCCCCCCCCCCCCCCCCCCCCCCCCCCCCCCCCCCCCCCCCCCCCCCCCCCCCCCCCCCCCCCCCCCCCCCCCCCCCCCCCCCCCCCCCCCCCCCCCCCCCCCCCCCCCCCCCCCCCCCCCCCCCCCCCCCCCCCCCCCCCCCCCCCCCCCCCCCCCCCCCCCCCCCCCCCCCCCCCCCCCCCCCCCCCCCCCCCCCCCCCCCCCCCCCCCCCCCCCCCCCCCCCCCCCCCCCCCCCCCCCCCCCCCCCCCCCCCCCCCCCCCCCCCCCCCCCCCCCCCCCCCCCCCCCCCCCCCCCCCCCCCCCCCCCCCCCCCCCCCCCCCCCCCCCCCCCCCCCCCCCCCCCCCCCCCCCCCCCCCCCCCCCCCCCCCCCCCCCCCCCCCCCCCCCCCCCCCCCCCCCCCCCCCCCCCCCCCCCCCCCCCCCCCCCCCCCCCCCCCCCCCCCCCCCCCCCCCCCCCCCCCCCCCCCCCCCCCCCCCCCCCCCCCCCCCCCCCCCCCCCCCCCCCCCCCCCCCCCCCCCCCCCCCCCCCCCCCCCCCCCCCCCCCCCCCCCCCCCCCCCCCCCCCCCCCCCCCCCCCCCCCCCCCCCCCCCCCCCCCCCCCCCCCCCCCCCCCCCCCCCCCCCCCCCCCCCCCCCCCCCCCCCCCCCCCCCCCCCCCCCCCCCCCCCCCCCCCCCCCCCCCCCCCCCCCCCCCCCCCCCCCCCCCCCCCCCCCCCCCCCCCCCCCCCCCCCCCCCCCCCCCCCCCCCCCCCCCCCCCCCCCCCCCCCCCCCCCCCCCCCCCCCCCCCCCCCCCCCCCCCCCCCCCCCCCCCCCCCCCCCCCCCCCCCCCCCCCCCCCCCCCCCCCCCCCCCCCCCCCCCCCCCCCCCCCCCCCCCCCCCCCCCCCCCCCCCCCCCCCCCCCCCCCCCCCCCCCCCCCCCCCCCCCCCCCCCCCCCCCCCCCCCCCCCCCCCCCCCCCCCCCCCCCCCCCCCCCCCCCCCCCCCCCCCCCCCCCCCCCCCCCCCCCCCCCCCCCCCCCCCCCCCCCCCCCCCCCCCCCCCCCCCCCCCCCCCCCCCCCCCCCCCCCCCCCCCCCCCCCCCCCCCCCCCCCCCCCCCCCCCCCCCCCCCCCCCCCCCCCCCCCCCCCCCCCCCCCCCCCCCCCCCCCCCCCCCCCCCCCCCCCCCCCCCCCCCCCCCCCCCCCCCCCCCCCCCCCCCCCCCCCCCCCCCCCCCCCCCCCCCCCCCCCCCCCCCCCCCCCCCCCCCCCCCCCCCCCCCCCCCCCCCCCCCCCCCCCCCCCCCCCCCCCCCCCCCCCCCCCCCCCCCCCCCCCCCCCCCCCCCCCCCCCCCCCCCCCCCCCCCCCCCCCCCCCCCCCCCCCCCCCCCCCCCCCCCCCCCCCCCCCCCCCCCCCCCCCCCCCCCCCCCCCCCCCCCCCCCCCCCCCCCCCCCCCCCCCCCCCCCCCCCCCCCCCCCCCCCCCCCCCCCCCCCCCCCCCCCCCCCCCCCCCCCCCCCCCCCCCCCCCCCCCCCCCCCCCCCCCCCCCCCCCCCCCCCCCCCCCCCCCCCCCCCCCCCCCCCCCCCCCCCCCCCCCCCCCCCCCCCCCCCCCCCCCCCCCCCCCCCCCCCCCCCCCCCCCCCCCCCCCCCCCCCCCCCCCCCCCCCCCCCCCCCCCCCCCCCCCCCCCCCCCCCCCCCCCCCCCCCCCCCCCCCCCCCCCCCCCCCCCCCCCCCCCCCCCCCCCCCCCCCCCCCCCCCCCCCCCCCCCCCCCCCCCCCCCCCCCCCCCCCCCCCCCCCCCCCCCCCCCCCCCCCCCCCCCCCCCCCCCCCCCCCCCCCCCCCCCCCCCCCCCCCCCCCCCCCCCCCCCCCCCCCCCCCCCCCCCCCCCCCCCCCCCCCCCCCCCCCCCCCCCCCCCCCCCCCCCCCCCCCCCCCCCCCCCCCCCCCCCCCCCCCCCCCCCCCCCCCCCCCCCCCCCCCCCCCCCCCCCCCCCCCCCCCCCCCCCCCCCCCCCCCCCCCCCCCCCCCCCCCCCCCCCCCCCCCCCCCCCCCCCCCCCCCCCCCCCCCCCCCCCCCCCCCCCCCCCCCCCCCCCCCCCCCCCCCCCCCCCCCCCCCCCCCCCCCCCCCCCCCCCCCCCCCCCCCCCCCCCCCCCCCCCCCCCCCCCCCCCCCCCCCCCCCCCCCCCCCCCCCCCCCCCCCCCCCCCCCCCCCCCCCCCCCCCCCCCCCCCCCCCCCCCCCCCCCCCCCCCCCCCCCCCCCCCCCCCCCCCCCCCCCCCCCCCCCCCCCCCCCCCCCCCCCCCCCCCCCCCCCCCCCCCCCCCCCCCCCCCCCCCCCCCCCCCCCCCCCCCCCCCCCCCCCCCCCCCCCCCCCCCCCCCCCCCCCCCCCCCCCCCCCCCCCCCCCCCCCCCCCCCCCCCCCCCCCCCCCCCCCCCCCCCCCCCCCCCCCCCCCCCCCCCCCCCCCCCCCCCCCCCCCCCCCCCCCCCCCCCCCCCCCCCCCCCCCCCCCCCCCCCCCCCCCCCCCCCCCCCCCCCCCCCCCCCCCCCCCCCCCCCCCCCCCCCCCCCCCCCCCCCCCCCCCCCCCCCCCCCCCCCCCCCCCCCCCCCCCCCCCCCCCCCCCCCCCCCCCCCCCCCCCCCCCCCCCCCCCCCCCCCCCCCCCCCCCCCCCCCCCCCCCCCCCCCCCCCCCCCCCCCCCCCCCCCCCCCCCCCCCCCCCCCCCCCCCCCCCCCCCCCCCCCCCCCCCCCCCCCCCCCCCCCCCCCCCCCCCCCCCCCCCCCCCCCCCCCCCCCCCCCCCCCCCCCCCCCCCCCCCCCCCCCCCCCCCCCCCCCCCCCCCCCCCCCCCCCCCCCCCCCCCCCCCCCCCCCCCCCCCCCCCCCCCCCCCCCCCCCCCCCCCCCCCCCCCCCCCCCCCCCCCCCCCCCCCCCCCCCCCCCCCCCCCCCCCCCCCCCCCCCCCCCCCCCCCCCCCCCCCCCCCCCCCCCCCCCCCCCCCCCCCCCCCCCCCCCCCCCCCCCCCCCCCCCCCCCCCCCCCCCCCCCCCCCCCCCCCCCCCCCCCCCCCCCCCCCCCCCCCCCCCCCCCCCCCCCCCCCCCCCCCCCCCCCCCCCCCCCCCCCCCCCCCCCCCCCCCCCCCCCCCCCCCCCCCCCCCCCCCCCCCCCCCCCCCCCCCCCCCCCCCCCCCCCCCCCCCCCCCCCCCCCCCCCCCCCCCCCCCCCCCCCCCCCCCCCCCCCCCCCCCCCCCCCCCCCCCCCCCCCCCCCCCCCCCCCCCCCCCCCCCCCCCCCCCCCCCCCCCCCCCCCCCCCCCCCCCCCCCCCCCCCCCCCCCCCCCCCCCCCCCCCCCCCCCCCCCCCCCCCCCCCCCCCCCCCCCCCCCCCCCCCCCCCCCCCCCCCCCCCCCCCCCCCCCCCCCCCCCCCCCCCCCCCCCCCCCCCCCCCCCCCCCCCCCCCCCCCCCCCCCCCCCCCCCCCCCCCCCCCCCCCCCCCCCCCCCCCCCCCCCCCCCCCCCCCCCCCCCCCCCCCCCCCCCCCCCCCCCCCCCCCCCCCCCCCCCCCCCCCCCCCCCCCCCCCCCCCCCCCCCCCCCCCCCCCCCCCCCCCCCCCCCCCCCCCCCCCCCCCCCCCCCCCCCCCCCCCCCCCCCCCCCCCCCCCCCCCCCCCCCCCCCCCCCCCCCCCCCCCCCCCCCCCCCCCCCCCCCCCCCCCCCCCCCCCCCCCCCCCCCCCCCCCCCCCCCCCCCCCCCCCCCCCCCCCCCCCCCCCCCCCCCCCCCCCCCCCCCCCCCCCCCCCCCCCCCCCCCCCCCCCCCCCCCCCCCCCCCCCCCCCCCCCCCCCCCCCCCCCCCCCCCCCCCCCCCCCCCCCCCCCCCCCCCCCCCCCCCCCCCCCCCCCCCCCCCCCCCCCCCCCCCCCCCCCCCCCCCCCCCCCCCCCCCCCCCCCCCCCCCCCCCCCCCCCCCCCCCCCCCCCCCCCCCCCCCCCCCCCCCCCCCCCCCCCCCCCCCCCCCCCCCCCCCCCCCCCCCCCCCCCCCCCCCCCCCCCCCCCCCCCCCCCCCCCCCCCCCCCCCCCCCCCCCCCCCCCCCCCCCCCCCCCCCCCCCCCCCCCCCCCCCCCCCCCCCCCCCCCCCCCCCCCCCCCCCCCCCCCCCCCCCCCCCCCCCCCCCCCCCCCCCCCCCCCCCCCCCCCCCCCCCCCCCCCCCCCCCCCCCCCCCCCCCCCCCCCCCCCCCCCCCCCCCCCCCCCCCCCCCCCCCCCCCCCCCCCCCCCCCCCCCCCCCCCCCCCCCCCCCCCCCCCCCCCCCCCCCCCCCCCCCCCCCCCCCCCCCCCCCCCCCCCCCCCCCCCCCCCCCCCCCCCCCCCCCCCCCCCCCCCCCCCCCCCCCCCCCCCCCCCCCCCCCCCCCCCCCCCCCCCCCCCCCCCCCCCCCCCCCCCCCCCCCCCCCCCCCCCCCCCCCCCCCCCCCCCCCCCCCCCCCCCCCCCCCCCCCCCCCCCCCCCCCCCCCCCCCCCCCCCCCCCCCCCCCCCCCCCCCCCCCCCCCCCCCCCCCCCCCCCCCCCCCCCCCCCCCCCCCCCCCCCCCCCCCCCCCCCCCCCCCCCCCCCCCCCCCCCCCCCCCCCCCCCCCCCCCCCCCCCCCCCCCCCCCCCCCCCCCCCCCCCCCCCCCCCCCCCCCCCCCCCCCCCCCCCCCCCCCCCCCCCCCCCCCCCCCCCCCCCCCCCCCCCCCCCCCCCCCCCCCCCCCCCCCCCCCCCCCCCCCCCCCCCCCCCCCCCCCCCCCCCCCCCCCCCCCCCCCCCCCCCCCCCCCCCCCCCCCCCCCCCCCCCCCCCCCCCCCCCCCCCCCCCCCCCCCCCCCCCCCCCCCCCCCCCCCCCCCCCCCCCCCCCCCCCCCCCCCCCCCCCCCCCCCCCCCCCCCCCCCCCCCCCCCCCCCCCCCCCCCCCCCCCCCCCCCCCCCCCCCCCCCCCCCCCCCCCCCCCCCCCCCCCCCCCCCCCCCCCCCCCCCCCCCCCCCCCCCCCCCCCCCCCCCCCCCCCCCCCCCCCCCCCCCCCCCCCCCCCCCCCCCCCCCCCCCCCCCCCCCCCCCCCCCCCCCCCCCCCCCCCCCCCCCCCCCCCCCCCCCCCCCCCCCCCCCCCCCCCCCCCCCCCCCCCCCCCCCCCCCCCCCCCCCCCCCCCCCCCCCCCCCCCCCCCCCCCCCCCCCCCCCCCCCCCCCCCCCCCCCCCCCCCCCCCCCCCCCCCCCCCCCCCCCCCCCCCCCCCCCCCCCCCCCCCCCCCCCCCCCCCCCCCCCCCCCCCCCCCCCCCCCCCCCCCCCCCCCCCCCCCCCCCCCCCCCCCCCCCCCCCCCCCCCCCCCCCCCCCCCCCCCCCCCCCCCCCCCCCCCCCCCCCCCCCCCCCCCCCCCCCCCCCCCCCCCCCCCCCCCCCCCCCCCCCCCCCCCCCCCCCCCCCCCCCCCCCCCCCCCCCCCCCCCCCCCCCCCCCCCCCCCCCCCCCCCCCCCCCCCCCCCCCCCCCCCCCCCCCCCCCCCCCCCCCCCCCCCCCCCCCCCCCCCCCCCCCCCCCCCCCCCCCCCCCCCCCCCCCCCCCCCCCCCCCCCCCCCCCCCCCCCCCCCCCCCCCCCCCCCCCCCCCCCCCCCCCCCCCCCCCCCCCCCCCCCCCCCCCCCCCCCCCCCCCCCCCCCCCCCCCCCCCCCCCCCCCCCCCCCCCCCCCCCCCCCCCCCCCCCCCCCCCCCCCCCCCCCCCCCCCCCCCCCCCCCCCCCCCCCCCCCCCCCCCCCCCCCCCCCCCCCCCCCCCCCCCCCCCCCCCCCCCCCCCCCCCCCCCCCCCCCCCCCCCCCCCCCCCCCCCCCCCCCCCCCCCCCCCCCCCCCCCCCCCCCCCCCCCCCCCCCCCCCCCCCCCCCCCCCCCCCCCCCCCCCCCCCCCCCCCCCCCCCCCCCCCCCCCCCCCCCCCCCCCCCCCCCCCCCCCCCCCCCCCCCCCCCCCCCCCCCCCCCCCCCCCCCCCCCCCCCCCCCCCCCCCCCCCCCCCCCCCCCCCCCCCCCCCCCCCCCCCCCCCCCCCCCCCCCCCCCCCCCCCCCCCCCCCCCCCCCCCCCCCCCCCCCCCCCCCCCCCCCCCCCCCCCCCCCCCCCCCCCCCCCCCCCCCCCCCCCCCCCCCCCCCCCCCCCCCCCCCCCCCCCCCCCCCCCCCCCCCCCCCCCCCCCCCCCCCCCCCCCCCCCCCCCCCCCCCCCCCCCCCCCCCCCCCCCCCCCCCCCCCCCCCCCCCCCCCCCCCCCCCCCCCCCCCCCCCCCCCCCCCCCCCCCCCCCCCCCCCCCCCCCCCCCCCCCCCC
Organism: Campanula takesimana; assembly: GCA_026119855.1. Classification (NCBI taxonomy): domain Eukaryota; kingdom Viridiplantae; phylum Streptophyta; class Magnoliopsida; order Asterales; family Campanulaceae; genus Campanula; species Campanula takesimana. Next base: position 112,339 of record JAOWBW010002106.1, read on the forward strand.
CCCCCCCCCCCCCCCCCCCCCCCCCCCCCCCCCCCCCCCCCCCCCCCCCCCCCCCCCCCCCCCCCCCCCCCCCCCCCCCCCCCCCCCCCCCCCCCCCCCCCCCCCCCCCCCCCCCCCCCCCCCCCCCCCCCCCCCCCCCCCCCCCCCCCCCCCCCCCCCCCCCCCCCCCCCCCCCCCCCCCCCCCCCCCCCCCCCCCCCCCCCCCCCCCCCCCCCCCCCCCCCCCCCCCCCCCCCCCCCCCCCCCCCCCCCCCCCCCCCCCCCCCCCCCCCCCCCCCCCCCCCCCCCCCCCCCCCCCCCCCCCCCCCCCCCCCCCCCCCCCCCCCCCCCCCCCCCCCCCCCCCCCCCCCCCCCCCCCCCCCCCCCCCCCCCCCCCCCCCCCCCCCCCCCCCCCCCCCCCCCCCCCCCCCCCCCCCCCCCCCCCCCCCCCCCCCCCCCCCCCCCCCCCCCCCCCCCCCCCCCCCCCCCCCCCCCCCCCCCCCCCCCCCCCCCCCCCCCCCCCCCCCCCCCCCCCCCCCCCCCCCCCCCCCCCCCCCCCCCCCCCCCCCCCCCCCCCCCCCCCCCCCCCCCCCCCCCCCCCCCCCCCCCCCCCCCCCCCCCCCCCCCCCCCCCCCCCCCCCCCCCCCCCCCCCCCCCCCCCCCCCCCCCCCCCCCCCCCCCCCCCCCCCCCCCCCCCCCCCCCCCCCCCCCCCCCCCCCCCCCCCCCCCCCCCCCCCCCCCCCCCCCCCCCCCCCCCCCCCCCCCCCCCCCCCCCCCCCCCCCCCCCCCCCCCCCCCCCCCCCCCCCCCCCCCCCCCCCCCCCCCCCCCCCCCCCCCCCCCCCCCCCCCCCCCCCCCCCCCCCCCCCCCCCCCCCCCCCCCCCCCCCCCCCCCCCCCCCCCCCCCCCCCCCCCCCCCCCCCCCCCCCCCCCCCCCCCCCCCCCCCCCCCCCCCCCCCCCCCCCCCCCCCCCCCCCCCCCCCCCCCCCCCCCCCCCCCCCCCCCCCCCCCCCCCCCCCCCCCCCCCCCCCCCCCCCCCCCCCCCCCCCCCCCCCCCCCCCCCCCCCCCCCCCCCCCCCCCCCCCCCCCCCCCCCCCCCCCCCCCCCCCCCCCCCCCCCCCCCCCCCCCCCCCCCCCCCCCCCCCCCCCCCCCCCCCCCCCCCCCCCCCCCCCCCCCCCCCCCCCCCCCCCCCCCCCCCCCCCCCCCCCCCCCCCCCCCCCCCCCCCCCCCCCCCCCCCCCCCCCCCCCCCCCCCCCCCCCCCCCCCCCCCCCCCCCCCCCCCCCCCCCCCCCCCCCCCCCCCCCCCCCCCCCCCCCCCCCCCCCCCCCCCCCCCCCCCCCCCCCCCCCCCCCCCCCCCCCCCCCCCCCCCCCCCCCCCCCCCCCCCCCCCCCCCCCCCCCCCCCCCCCCCCCCCCCCCCCCCCCCCCCCCCCCCCCCCCCCCCCCCCCCCCCCCCCCCCCCCCCCCCCCCCCCCCCCCCCCCCCCCCCCCCCCCCCCCCCCCCCCCCCCCCCCCCCCCCCCCCCCCCCCCCCCCCCCCCCCCCCCCCCCCCCCCCCCCCCCCCCCCCCCCCCCCCCCCCCCCCCCCCCCCCCCCCCCCCCCCCCCCCCCCCCCCCCCCCCCCCCCCCCCCCCCCCCCCCCCCCCCCCCCCCCCCCCCCCCCCCCCCCCCCCCCCCCCCCCCCCCCCCCCCCCCCCCCCCCCCCCCCCCCCCCCCCCCCCCCCCCCCCCCCCCCCCCCCCCCCCCCCCCCCCCCCCCCCCCCCCCCCCCCCCCCCCCCCCCCCCCCCCCCCCCCCCCCCCCCCCCCCCCCCCCCCCCCCCCCCCCCCCCCCCCCCCCCCCCCCCCCCCCCCCCCCCCCCCCCCCCCCCCCCCCCCCCCCCCCCCCCCCCCCCCCCCCCCCCCCCCCCCCCCCCCCCCCCCCCCCCCCCCCCCCCCCCCCCCCCCCCCCCCCCCCCCCCCCCCCCCCCCCCCCCCCCCCCCCCCCCCCCCCCCCCCCCCCCCCCCCCCCCCCCCCCCCCCCCCCCCCCCCCCCCCCCCCCCCCCCCCCCCCCCCCCCCCCCCCCCCCCCCCCCCCCCCCCCCCCCCCCCCCCCCCCCCCCCCCCCCCCCCCCCCCCCCCCCCCCCCCCCCCCCCCCCCCCCCCCCCCCCCCCCCCCCCCCCCCCCCCCCCCCCCCCCCCCCCCCCCCCCCCCCCCCCCCCCCCCCCCCCCCCCCCCCCCCCCCCCCCCCCCCCCCCCCCCCCCCCCCCCCCCCCCCCCCCCCCCCCCCCCCCCCCCCCCCCCCCCCCCCCCCCCCCCCCCCCCCCCCCCCCCCCCCCCCCCCCCCCCCCCCCCCCCCCCCCCCCCCCCCCCCCCCCCCCCCCCCCCCCCCCCCCCCCCCCCCCCCCCCCCCCCCCCCCCCCCCCCCCCCCCCCCCCCCCCCCCCCCCCCCCCCCCCCCCCCCCCCCCCCCCCCCCCCCCCCCCCCCCCCCCCCCCCCCCCCCCCCCCCCCCCCCCCCCCCCCCCCCCCCCCCCCCCCCCCCCCCCCCCCCCCCCCCCCCCCCCCCCCCCCCCCCCCCCCCCCCCCCCCCCCCCCCCCCCCCCCCCCCCCCCCCCCCCCCCCCCCCCCCCCCCCCCCCCCCCCCCCCCCCCCCCCCCCCCCCCCCCCCCCCCCCCCCCCCCCCCCCCCCCCCCCCCCCCCCCCCCCCCCCCCCCCCCCCCCCCCCCCCCCCCCCCCCCCCCCCCCCCCCCCCCCCCCCCCCCCCCCCCCCCCCCCCCCCCCCCCCCCCCCCCCCCCCCCCCCCCCCCCCCCCCCCCCCCCCCCCCCCCCCCCCCCCCCCCCCCCCCCCCCCCCCCCCCCCCCCCCCCCCCCCCCCCCCCCCCCCCCCCCCCCCCCCCCCCCCCCCCCCCCCCCCCCCCCCCCCCCCCCCCCCCCCCCCCCCCCCCCCCCCCCCCCCCCCCCCCCCCCCCCCCCCCCCCCCCCCCCCCCCCCCCCCCCCCCCCCCCCCCCCCCCCCCCCCCCCCCCCCCCCCCCCCCCCCCCCCCCCCCCCCCCCCCCCCCCCCCCCCCCCCCCCCCCCCCCCCCCCCCCCCCCCCCCCCCCCCCCCCCCCCCCCCCCCCCCCCCCCCCCCCCCCCCCCCCCCCCCCCCCCCCCCCCCCCCCCCCCCCCCCCCCCCCCCCCCCCCCCCCCCCCCCCCCCCCCCCCCCCCCCCCCCCCCCCCCCCCCCCCCCCCCCCCCCCCCCCCCCCCCCCCCCCCCCCCCCCCCCCCCCCCCCCCCCCCCCCCCCCCCCCCCCCCCCCCCCCCCCCCCCCCCCCCCCCCCCCCCCCCCCCCCCCCCCCCCCCCCCCCCCCCCCCCCCCCCCCCCCCCCCCCCCCCCCCCCCCCCCCCCCCCCCCCCCCCCCCCCCCCCCCCCCCCCCCCCCCCCCCCCCCCCCCCCCCCCCCCCCCCCCCCCCCCCCCCCCCCCCCCCCCCCCCCCCCCCCCCCCCCCCCCCCCCCCCCCCCCCCCCCCCCCCCCCCCCCCCCCCCCCCCCCCCCCCCCCCCCCCCCCCCCCCCCCCCCCCCCCCCCCCCCCCCCCCCCCCCCCCCCCCCCCCCCCCCCCCCCCCCCCCCCCCCCCCCCCCCCCCCCCCCCCCCCCCCCCCCCCCCCCCCCCCCCCCCCCCCCCCCCCCCCCCCCCCCCCCCCCCCCCCCCCCCCCCCCCCCCCCCCCCCCCCCCCCCCCCCCCCCCCCCCCCCCCCCCCCCCCCCCCCCCCCCCCCCCCCCCCCCCCCCCCCCCCCCCCCCCCCCCCCCCCCCCCCCCCCCCCCCCCCCCCCCCCCCCCCCCCCCCCCCCCCCCCCCCCCCCCCCCCCCCCCCCCCCCCCCCCCCCCCCCCCCCCCCCCCCCCCCCCCCCCCCCCCCCCCCCCCCCCCCCCCCCCCCCCCCCCCCCCCCCCCCCCCCCCCCCCCCCCCCCCCCCCCCCCCCCCCCCCCCCCCCCCCCCCCCCCCCCCCCCCCCCCCCCCCCCCCCCCCCCCCCCCCCCCCCCCCCCCCCCCCCCCCCCCCCCCCCCCCCCCCCCCCCCCCCCCCCCCCCCCCCCCCCCCCCCCCCCCCCCCCCCCCCCCCCCCCCCCCCCCCCCCCCCCCCCCCCCCCCCCCCCCCCCCCCCCCCCCCCCCCCCCCCCCCCCCCCCCCCCCCCCCCCCCCCCCCCCCCCCCCCCCCCCCCCCCCCCCCCCCCCCCCCCCCCCCCCCCCCCCCCCCCCCCCCCCCCCCCCCCCCCCCCCCCCCCCCCCCCCCCCCCCCCCCCCCCCCCCCCCCCCCCCCCCCCCCCCCCCCCCCCCCCCCCCCCCCCCCCCCCCCCCCCCCCCCCCCCCCCCCCCCCCCCCCCCCCCCCCCCCCCCCCCCCCCCCCCCCCCCCCCCCCCCCCCCCCCCCCCCCCCCCCCCCCCCCCCCCCCCCCCCCCCCCCCCCCCCCCCCCCCCCCCCCCCCCCCCCCCCCCCCCCCCCCCCCCCCCCCCCCCCCCCCCCCCCCCCCCCCCCCCCCCCCCCCCCCCCCCCCCCCCCCCCCCCCCCCCCCCCCCCCCCCCCCCCCCCCCCCCCCCCCCCCCCCCCCCCCCCCCCCCCCCCCCCCCCCCCCCCCCCCCCCCCCCCCCCCCCCCCCCCCCCCCCCCCCCCCCCCCCCCCCCCCCCCCCCCCCCCCCCCCCCCCCCCCCCCCCCCCCCCCCCCCCCCCCCCCCCCCCCCCCCCCCCCCCCCCCCCCCCCCCCCCCCCCCCCCCCCCCCCCCCCCCCCCCCCCCCCCCCCCCCCCCCCCCCCCCCCCCCCCCCCCCCCCCCCCCCCCCCCCCCCCCCCCCCCCCCCCCCCCCCCCCCCCCCCCCCCCCCCCCCCCCCCCCCCCCCCCCCCCCCCCCCCCCCCCCCCCCCCCCCCCCCCCCCCCCCCCCCCCCCCCCCCCCCCCCCCCCCCCCCCCCCCCCCCCCCCCCCCCCCCCCCCCCCCCCCCCCCCCCCCCCCCCCCCCCCCCCCCCCCCCCCCCCCCCCCCCCCCCCCCCCCCCCCCCCCCCCCCCCCCCCCCCCCCCCCCCCCCCCCCCCCCCCCCCCCCCCCCCCCCCCCCCCCCCCCCCCCCCCCCCCCCCCCCCCCCCCCCCCCCCCCCCCCCCCCCCCCCCCCCCCCCCCCCCCCCCCCCCCCCCCCCCCCCCCCCCCCCCCCCCCCCCCCCCCCCCCCCCCCCCCCCCCCCCCCCCCCCCCCCCCCCCCCCCCCCCCCCCCCCCCCCCCCCCCCCCCCCCCCCCCCCCCCCCCCCCCCCCCCCCCCCCCCCCCCCCCCCCCCCCCCCCCCCCCCCCCCCCCCCCCCCCCCCCCCCCCCCCCCCCCCCCCCCCCCCCCCCCCCCCCCCCCCCCCCCCCCCCCCCCCCCCCCCCCCCCCCCCCCCCCCCCCCCCCCCCCCCCCCCCCCCCCCCCCCCCCCCCCCCCCCCCCCCCCCCCCCCCCCCCCCCCCCCCCCCCCCCCCCCCCCCCCCCCCCCCCCCCCCCCCCCCCCCCCCCCCCCCCCCCCCCCCCCCCCCCCCCCCCCCCCCCCCCCCCCCCCCCCCCCCCCCCCCCCCCCCCCCCCCCCCCCCCCCCCCCCCCCCCCCCCCCCCCCCCCCCCCCCCCCCCCCCCCCCCCCCCCCCCCCCCCCCCCCCCCCCCCCCCCCCCCCCCCCCCCCCCCCCCCCCCCCCCCCCCCCCCCCCCCCCCCCCCCCCCCCCCCCCCCCCCCCCCCCCCCCCCCCCCCCCCCCCCCCCCCCCCCCCCCCCCCCCCCCCCCCCCCCCCCCCCCCCCCCCCCCCCCCCCCCCCCCCCCCCCCCCCCCCCCCCCCCCCCCCCCCCCCCCCCCCCCCCCCCCCCCCCCCCCCCCCCCCCCCCCCCCCCCCCCCCCCCCCCCCCCCCCCCCCCCCCCCCCCCCCCCCCCCCCCCCCCCCCCCCCCCCCCCCCCCCCCCCCCCCCCCCCCCCCCCCCCCCCCCCCCCCCCCCCCCCCCCCCCCCCCCCCCCCCCCCCCCCCCCCCCCCCCCCCCCCCCCCCCCCCCCCCCCCCCCCCCCCCCCCCCCCCCCCCCCCCCCCCCCCCCCCCCCCCCCCCCCCCCCCCCCCCCCCCCCCCCCCCCCCCCCCCCCCCCCCCCCCCCCCCCCCCCCCCCCCCCCCCCCCCCCCCCCCCCCCCCCCCCCCCCCCCCCCCCCCCCCCCCCCCCCCCCCCCCCCCCCCCCCCCCCCCCCCCCCCCCCCCCCCCCCCCCCCCCCCCCCCCCCCCCCCCCCCCCCCCCCCCCCCCCCCCCCCCCCCCCCCCCCCCCCCCCCCCCCCCCCCCCCCCCCCCCCCCCCCCCCCCCCCCCCCCCCCCCCCCCCCCCCCCCCCCCCCCCCCCCCCCCCCCCCCCCCCCCCCCCCCCCCCCCCCCCCCCCCCCCCCCCCCCCCCCCCCCCCCCCCCCCCCCCCCCCCCCCCCCCCCCCCCCCCCCCCCCCCCCCCCCCCCCCCCCCCCCCCCCCCCCCCCCCCCCCCCCCCCCCCCCCCCCCCCCCCCCCCCCCCCCCCCCCCCCCCCCCCCCCCCCCCCCCCCCCCCCCCCCCCCCCCCCCCCCCCCCCCCCCCCCCCCCCCCCCCCCCCCCCCCCCCCCCCCCCCCCCCCCCCCCCCCCCCCCCCCCCCCCCCCCCCCCCCCCCCCCCCCCCCCCCCCCCCCCCCCCCCCCCCCCCCCCCCCCCCCCCCCCCCCCCCCCCCCCCCCCCCCCCCCCCCCCCCCCCCCCCCCCCCCCCCCCCCCCCCCCCCCCCCCCCCCCCCCCCCCCCCCCCCCCCCCCCCCCCCCCCCCCCCCCCCCCCCCCCCCCCCCCCCCCCCCCCCCCCCCCCCCCCCCCCCCCCCCCCCCCCCCCCCCCCCCCCCCCCCCCCCCCCCCCCCCCCCCCCCCCCCCCCCCCCCCCCCCCCCCCCCCCCCCCCCCCCCCCCCCCCCCCCCCCCCCCCCCCCCCCCCCCCCCCCCCCCCCCCCCCCCCCCCCCCCCCCCCCCCCCCCCCCCCCCCCCCCCCCCCCCCCCCCCCCCCCCCCCCCCCCCCCCCCCCCCCCCCCCCCCCCCCCCCCCCCCCCCCCCCCCCCCCCCCCCCCCCCCCCCCCCCCCCCCCCCCCCCCCCCCCCCCCCCCCCCCCCCCCCCCCCCCCCCCCCCCCCCCCCCCCCCCCCCCCCCCCCCCCCCCCCCCCCCCCCCCCCCCCCCCCCCCCCCCCCCCCCCCCCCCCCCCCCCCCCCCCCCCCCCCCCCCCCCCCCCCCCCCCCCCCCCCCCCCCCCCCCCCCCCCCCCCCCCCCCCCCCCCCCCCCCCCCCCCCCCCCCCCCCCCCCCCCCCCCCCCCCCCCCCCCCCCCCCCCCCCCCCCCCCCCCCCCCCCCCCCCCCCCCCCCCCCCCCCCCCCCCCCCCCCCCCCCCCCCCCCCCCCCCCCCCCCCCCCCCCCCCCCCCCCCCCCCCCCCCCCCCCCCCCCCCCCCCCCCCCCCCCCCCCCCCCCCCCCCCCCCCCCCCCCCCCCCCCCCCCCCCCCCCCCCCCCCCCCCCCCCCCCCCCCCCCCCCCCCCCCCCCCCCCCCCCCCCCCCCCCCCCCCCCCCCCCCCCCCCCCCCCCCCCCCCCCCCCCCCCCCCCCCCCCCCCCCCCCCCCCCCCCCCCCCCCCCCCCCCCCCCCCCCCCCCCCCCCCCCCCCCCCCCCCCCCCCCCCCCCCCCCCCCCCCCCCCCCCCCCCCCCCCCCCCCCCCCCCCCCCCCCCCCCCCCCCCCCCCCCCCCCCCCCCCCCCCCCCCCCCCCCCCCCCCCCCCCCCCCCCCCCCCCCCCCCCCCCCCCCCCCCCCCCCCCCCCCCCCCCCCCCCCCCCCCCCCCCCCCCCCCCCCCCCCCCCCCCCCCCCCCCCCCCCCCCCCCCCCCCCCCCCCCCCCCCCCCCCCCCCCCCCCCCCCCCCCCCCCCCCCCCCCCCCCCCCCCCCCCCCCCCCCCCCCCCCCCCCCCCCCCCCCCCCCCCCCCCCCCCCCCCCCCCCCCCCCCCCCCCCCCCCCCCCCCCCCCCCCCCCCCCCCCCCCCCCCCCCCCCCCCCCCCCCCCCCCCCCCCCCCCCCCCCCCCCCCCCCCCCCCCCCCCCCCCCCCCCCCCCCCCCCCCCCCCCCCCCCCCCCCCCCCCCCCCCCCCCCCCCCCCCCCCCCCCCCCCCCCCCCCCCCCCCCCCCCCCCCCCCCCCCCCCCCCCCCCCCCCCCCCCCCCCCCCCCCCCCCCCCCCCCCCCCCCCCCCCCCCCCCCCCCCCCCCCCCCCCCCCCCCCCCCCCCCCCCCCCCCCCCCCCCCCCCCCCCCCCCCCCCCCCCCCCCCCCCCCCCCCCCCCCCCCCCCCCCCCCCCCCCCCCCCCCCCCCCCCCCCCCCCCCCCCCCCCCCCCCCCCCCCCCCCCCCCCCCCCCCCCCCCCCCCCCCCCCCCCCCCCCCCCCCCCCCCCCCCCCCCCCCCCCCCCCCCCCCCCCCCCCCCCCCCCCCCCCCCCCCCCCCCCCCCCCCCCCCCCCCCCCCCCCCCCCCCCCCCCCCCCCCCCCCCCCCCCCCCCCCCCCCCCCCCCCCCCCCCCCCCCCCCCCCCCCCCCCCCCCCCCCCCCCCCCCCCCCCCCCCCCCCCCCCCCCCCCCCCCCCCCCCCCCCCCCCCCCCCCCCCCCCCCCCCCCCCCCCCCCCCCCCCCCCCCCCCCCCCCCCCCCCCCCCCCCCCCCCCCCCCCCCCCCCCCCCCCCCCCCCCCCCCCCCCCCCCCCCCCCCCCCCCCCCCCCCCCCCCCCCCCCCCCCCCCCCCCCCCCCCCCCCCCCCCCCCCCCCCCCCCCCCCCCCCCCCCCCCCCCCCCCCCCCCCCCCCCCCCCCCCCCCCCCCCCCCCCCCCCCCCCCCCCCCCCCCCCCCCCCCCCCCCCCCCCCCCCCCCCCCCCCCCCCCCCCCCCCCCCCCCCCCCCCCCCCCCCCCCCCCCCCCCCCCCCCCCCCCCCCCCCCCCCCCCCCCCCCCCCCCCCCCCCCCCCCCCCCCCCCCCCCCCCCCCCCCCCCCCCCCCCCCCCCCCCCCCCCCCCCCCCCCCCCCCCCCCCCCCCCCCCCCCCCCCCCCCCCCCCCCCCCCCCCCCCCCCCCCCCCCCCCCCCCCCCCCCCCCCCCCCCCCCCCCCCCCCCCCCCCCCCCCCCCCCCCCCCCCCCCCCCCCCCCCCCCCCCCCCCCCCCCCCCCCCCCCCCCCCCCCCCCCCCCCCCCCCCCCCCCCCCCCCCCCCCCCCCCCCCCCCCCCCCCCCCCCCCCCCCCCCCCCCCCCCCCCCCCCCCCCCCCCCCCCCCCCCCCCCCCCCCCCCCCCCCCCCCCCCCCCCCCCCCCCCCCCCCCCCCCCCCCCCCCCCCCCCCCCCCCCCCCCCCCCCCCCCCCCCCCCCCCCCCCCCCCCCCCCCCCCCCCCCCCCCCCCCCCCCCCCCCCCCCCCCCCCCCCCCCCCCCCCCCCCCCCCCCCCCCCCCCCCCCCCCCCCCCCCCCCCCCCCCCCCCCCCCCCCCCCCCCCCCCCCCCCCCCCCCCCCCCCCCCCCCCCCCCCCCCCCCCCCCCCCCCCCCCCCCCCCCCCCCCCCCCCCCCCCCCCCCCCCCCCCCCCCCCCCCCCCCCCCCCCCCCCCCCCCCCCCCCCCCCCCCCCCCCCCCCCCCCCCCCCCCCCCCCCCCCCCCCCCCCCCCCCCCCCCCCCCCCCCCCCCCCCCCCCCCCCCCCCCCCCCCCCCCCCCCCCCCCCCCCCCCCCCCCCCCCCCCCCCCCCCCCCCCCCCCCCCCCCCCCCCCCCCCCCCCCCCCCCCCCCCCCCCCCCCCCCCCCCCCCCCCCCCCCCCCCCCCCCCCCCCCCCCCCCCCCCCCCCCCCCCCCCCCCCCCCCCCCCCCCCCCCCCCCCCCCCCCCCCCCCCCCCCCCCCCCCCCCCCCCCCCCCCCCCCCCCCCCCCCCCCCCCCCCCCCCCCCCCCCCCCCCCCCCCCCCCCCCCCCCCCCCCCCCCCCCCCCCCCCCCCCCCCCCCCCCCCCCCCCCCCCCCCCCCCCCCCCCCCCCCCCCCCCCCCCCCCCCCCCCCCCCCCCCCCCCCCCCCCCCCCCCCCCCCCCCCCCCCCCCTCCCCCCCCCCCCCCCCCCCCCCCCCCCCCCCCCCTCCCCCCCCCCCCCCCCCCCCCCCCCCCCCCCCCCCCCCCCCCCCCCCCCCCCCCCCCCCCCCCCCCCCCCCCCCCCC
>JAOWBW010002107.1:0-126789 GCA_026119855.1 Campanula takesimana
TTCATTTGACCCAAAGAAGAATGCCATCCCCAAGAAAGTAAAGAATTGTGAAAACTCATGTGATGGTAGCTTTCATCATTGTTCCATTTGTAGTGTTCAGGACACAAGGCCGTTGGAATGCCTTTTGCGATCACTCCCAATGCAAAGGACGTAAAAATCCTAAGGTCAAGCAAGAATGAGTTGTCAAAAAGTTGCTAAACCCTAGGACACCAAAAGGAATAAAGGGGGACCTGCTTAAAAGGTCTATATTCAGGTTCTTTGTTTCATGGCTGGATCTCAAAAAGCTAGAAATTATGAATGGATTCTCGATAGGGATGTTCAAGAAACATGGACTGGAGATGAATCACCTTATTAGAAGATGTCCATGAAGAAAGAGGTCCCTCCGTAACATTTGGCGATAATAACAAAGGTCAAGTTGTAGCATATGGAAAGCTCAAGAAGAGACAAAGTGTGCATTGAAGAGGTCTCACTCGTCGAAGGCTCAAGCACAACTTATTATCCATATCTCAATTCTGCGACAAAGGATTAGAATGCCATTTTCACTTCAAGCAATGTCTTATCAAGAATGGCAAAACTGGAGCTATCTTACTCACGGGATATCGTAAGACAAATATTTATATTATTGATTCCATAGTAGAACTCTAGTACTAATCTTTGTTTTGTAGCAAAAAGTGTGAACGAAAATAGTTGTGCTGTGGCACAAGCGCTTAAGTCACTTGAACTTCAAGTATCTATCTAAAACTCAGCAGGAATAATCTTGTCAAAGGACTTCCCAAAGTGCTGATCATCATGACAAAAAGTGCGCCGCATGTCAACTTGGAAACAACCGAAGCAATCATTTTCAAGCAAGTCAAATCCTTCAACACAAGATGCCTGCAACTGCTTCACATTGATCTATTTGGACCAGTTTCCACCGCAAGCATTCGAAGAAACAAGTATACTCTAGTTGTGGTGGATGATTATTCAAGATATACATGGGTAGAGATGATGATTACAAAAGATGATTGTTATGATATTCTCACTACCTTATTCGACTGCTCCAAACCCAAAAAGAAGATGACATCGTTAGTGTTTCGATCCGACAATGGAACAGAATTCAAGAACAACGGTGTGCTCGATATTGTGAAGATCATGGGATAGATCACAACTTTTCAACCGCCGGAGTCCCTCAACAAAATGGCGTTGTTGAACGAAAGAATAGAACGTTGATTGAAGCGGGAAAGACGATGATAGCTGAAGCTAAATTGCCTAAGTACTTTTGGGAAGAAGCTATCAACACTGCATGTTTTACTAAAAAATCGTTCCCTCATCAACAAACTTCACAACAAGGACTCCGTATGAACTTTGGCGTGGTAGAACTCCCAACATTGCATTCTTCAAATCTTTGGTTGCAAATGTATATCCTCTACAACGGAAACGAACATAGAGGTAAATTCGATGCCAAAGCGACGAGGTATTTTTGTTGGGTATGCCAAACACTCTAAGCTTTTCGTGTTTTAATAGAACTACATTAGTGATAGTTGAATCTGTACATGTTACATTTGATGAACATTCTCTCCTTGAGCCACATTTGGCTCCAAATGTTGCTGATGATTCTATTGAGCTAAATGATACAGGTGCTCCTATTTATTTGCGCCCACTCAAAATCAGAATCTATCAACACAAAGAAATCCATCTACATCAAATGCGCCTAATTCAATGTATAATGCGCCTGGTGAATCATCTATTGCGCCTCATGATTCTCTCACGCGCCTTTTCTACTGCTGCATCTGGTGTACACCAAATTCAAACTGAGCCAGTTCAACCCCCAAATTTCAATGACTTTGAATCTGGTGAAGAGGGTACCAATTGAAGACCTTCAAGTCTCTACGACTCAACCTAACTTACCCCTGAAATTCGTGAAGTTAGAGGTCACCCAATTGCTAATATCATCGGTGATCTACAAATTGGTGTTCGTACAGGAGAGCTACAAACTTGATGCTTACACGCTTTTATCTCTCAAATTGAACCGAAGAAGGCTGATGAAGCGCTCCAAAGATCCCAATTGGGTTGTTGCAATGCAAGAAGAACTCAATCAATTTGAACGATGTAAGGTTTGGACTCTGGTTCCAAGACCAAATGATCATGGAGTGATTGGTACGAAATGGGTGTTCAGGAACAAGATGGATGAGAATGGAACCATCACGAGAAACAAAGCAAGATTGGTTGCACAAAGGGTATAGGCACAAGAAGAAGGAATTGACTACGATGAAACTTTTGCGCCCGTAGCAAGACTTGAAGCTATCAGATTATTTCTAGCTTACGAACCCGCTCACAAGAACTTCAAGTTATATCAAATGGATGTGAAGAGCGCGTTTCTAAATGGTGAACTCCAAGAACAAGTCTAGTTTGCTCAACCACCTGGGTTTGAAGATTCACAATTTCCAAATCATGTGTACAAACTCCAGAAAGCTTTGTATGACTCAAACAAGCACAAGAGCATGGTATGATACACTATCAAAGTTTTTCATCGAAAAAGGGCTTCACTCGCGGTAAAATCGATACAACTCTTTTCATTGCCAACATAATGGTCATAAATTACTTGTTCAAATTTATGTTGATGATATATATTTGGTTCTACTAATGAATTGTTGTGCAAGCGTTTGAGAAACTAATGAAGAGCAAGTTTGAAATGAGCATGATGGGAGAACTCACATTCTTCCTCGGGCTTCAAATCAAGCAAATGAGTGAAGGCATATTTATCAATCAAGCCAAATACACAAAAGACTAATCAAGAAGTTTGGACTTGAGAACGCTAAAGCATACGATACTCCAATGGCCACCGGCAACAAACTCGACAAAGATCTAAAGGTAAACGTGTTGATCAAACGCTCTATCGAGGTATGATTGGATCACTCCTTTATCTTACTGCTAGTAGGCCCGATATTATGTTTAGTGTTTGTGTTTGTGCTCGTTATCAATCCGACCCTAGAGAAGCACACTTAATTGCTGTGAAACGTATTATAAGATATCTCTCCTGGCACTGTTAACTTGGACTTTGGTACACCAAAGATTCGAACTTTAAACTTGTAGGTTATTCAGATGCGGATTATGCCAGCATGCACAATTGATAGGAAAAGCACTAGTGGCACATGTCATTTCCTCGGATATCGACTTGTGTCATGGGCAAGTAAGAAACAAGCTTCTGTATCTGTTTCAACAAAACCGAAGCCGAATTATCGCTGCGCGGGAAGTTGTTGTTGTCAAATACTTTGGATGAAGCAGCAATTGGTGGACTATGATATCATCGAAGAAAATTGTCCCATCTACTGCGACAACACATCAACAATTGCGGTTTCTGAAAACCTGTCATGCATTCAAAGACCAAGCACATCGACATCAAATATAACTTCCTCAAAGACCACGTGGAGAAAGGCAATATACATTTGTAACACGTGGAACCGACTATCAAAATCGCCGACATTCTAACGAAAAGCACTCGACGCGAAACGGTTCATGTTTTTGAGAGGTGAAATGGGTATGCTTGAACTCAACTAAATTTCAATATAGTTTTGTCAATATAATAATCTTATGTTTGTTGAGTTATGAGTTTACGAGGTACAAAACTCTAAATCATTTTCAAAAGTTTCAAGGAAACTTCCTGCGCGCCTAAACATCCCTTGCGCTTAAGCAATTTCTGCGCGCACAGCAAACTAAATACGCGCCTAGCATCAATTGCGCTTCAAAATTTTATGCGCCTCAACCATCCTTGCGCGCCTTGATATGTAATGAACCTTGATGAATAATGCGCCTAGATGAGTATGCGCCTTGTTGAAGTAATGCGCCCCTTCATGCGCGCATTAACTATTGCGGCTCAATCATTTCTCAAAATTCTATTTCAATGATTGAACGTATTAAATACACAAGTACCAGGTATTTAATTCTGTTCATTTATTATAGGAATGAATCTATGTCATTGACATTTCCTTTAATTGTTCAAGGGTACTTGTGCAATTAAAGTTTCCCTCGTTTTACGCTTTTCGAAATTTTATTTTCTGGGATATATTTCTTGCACCCCAAACTTACACCAAAATAGATGTTTTTGGTGTTTGTGCAAAAATTAGTCAAAATTGCTCATACACTTAAAGGGAAAGGGAGCAGTTTTTCTAAAAACCTAAATGTCACATCATGACACTTTAGGTCATTCAGCCATAAATGCCCTTCAAATCCCAAAAATCCATCATTAATGAATGTTCTTTTTGTCATGATGAGCCGTTTTTCAAAATCCCTCATAAATGCAATCCTTTCAACTTCCCTTTTTTAAAAAAAAATGTACTGTATTTTTTCTTTATCAGTGCAAATTGAACCTAACCTATAAAATACACATCATCATCTTCCCTTTCTTCTCTCTCTTCCCGTCTCACTCTCTCTCCCCGACTCTCACTATCTCTCTCTCTCCATCTTCATTTTTTTTTTTCATTTTCTCTAATACTTCTACAAGTTTATGGGTCCTAAGAAAGCATCAACATCTACACAAGACGAAATGGTATGAATTCTAAACCCTTAACTCTTTAATTTTCTGAAATTCGTTTTCTGTTTTCGTCATTTTTGTGTGCTTTTCGTCATTTTTCTATACCAAGTTCATTTTTCTTTGATTGTTCACGCTATAATTCTCCGTTTTGTTATCGTTTGTTGGGTTGTGTTCTATTCTTGATTTCGAATCTTTTAAAACCAACATTTCAACGATCAATGATTTGTTTGTTACAAATCTGAATTTTAGTTTTCAAAATTTTTCAAAATTTTCGGTCATTCTTTTGAATCATTGTGCTTTCATTATTTATTTGTTCATGTTTTTGTTTATATATTTAGATTCTTGTTGTCTTGCGGTCCTTGATATTAGATTATTTGTCTAGTTTGGTGAAGTTTCATGATTTTCGTGTTATTGGTGTTCTTCGAGCATTCAAGGGTCGTTCTTCGTGTTCTTCGTCATTCTTACA
Organism: Campanula takesimana; assembly: GCA_026119855.1. Classification (NCBI taxonomy): domain Eukaryota; kingdom Viridiplantae; phylum Streptophyta; class Magnoliopsida; order Asterales; family Campanulaceae; genus Campanula; species Campanula takesimana. The sequence goes on from JAOWBW010002107.1 coordinate 4,977, forward strand.
TATTTTGGTCTCTAAAAATTCTCTATCGTGTTTTCGAAAATTTGAACTTTTTGATTCTCATTTCTTTCATTTGAATGCTTGTTGTTTGTTTTTCTTACTAAGTAAAAATTTTACTCGTTATGCGCCTATGTACTTCTTTATTCGCCTATTTTTTATGCGCCCGAATGCCTTCTGCGCCTCTTCTTGTATATGTGCTTAAATCATTCTGCGCCTAAAACCTTATACGCCTAACTTTGTACTTAGTCAAATTTCGTTGTTTATTTTTCCTTAGTATTCACATAGAACCATATTATGCGCCTTGTAACTCTATGCGCCTTTAATATTTGATGCGCCTAATTCAATCATGCGCCTTGATTTTCTATAATTTTGTGCGCCAGATTCAATTATGCGCCTATCTATTCTTTGCGCCTATATTACTTTGATCATTTTATGTTTCTATGCGCCTATGTCACTTCTAACATCAATCATTTTTTCAGGACCTTGCAAATTTCAAATTAGAAGAAACTCTTGATCTATTAGAGTTGTCTGGTGAAGAAATTGGGCGAGAAATCATTGAAGTCCTGCGCGTAGCTGGTCTGCTCCCTCTATTCACCATGGACCAAGATTTCTACTCTGCGCTCCTCGTGGATGAGTTCTTCTCCACAGCCGTTCTAGTGGAAATTGATGTAAACGGGCGCACTCACTACAGGATTGAGGCGCGCGTTCAAATGTTGACGTTCATATTTCATCATCTGTGATTCGACACTTGCTCGGTTTTCCATCTACGGGTGAAGATCGCATTATTGGGCGTCCGATGACTTTCTCTGTTGATGATCAAAACAAGATGGCTTCCTCTTTCTAAATATTCCCACGCTTCAAAATAATATCAAAAACACCGAAATTCGAGATGGTGGAGAACTCTTGACTCACATCGCGCACTTGGTGGGAACTTCAATTGTGTTCAAAACTGGAAACGTAAACCGATTCACGGTGGAACAATGGGAATACACAGCTGCCATCATGGCCAAGGAGAAGCTTCACTGGCCTCACATTCTGTTTAAGACACTGCGTGAGCAGATTGATAAATTTGTGAAGAACAAAAGTGATGGAAAGACCCGATTCCGCTCACACTGCCTTCTTCTCACAAAACTTTTTCTAACTTACCCTGAGTTAGTTAAGTTTTTGAATGAGAATCCTGAGTACAAAATCAGTGATGTTCCAATGTTTGGTAAAGCAAACTTGGACCTCAAGAAGCGCAGAAAGAAGCCTACGAAGCGCGCCAAGGGCATTCAAATCAAGACTGTTGAAGGCTTAGTTGATGAAGACACAGAGTCAGATGATGCGCCTGTCCTTAAAAGCGCACCATTAATAAAGAGTGCAGTGAAGGCAAGCGCTAGACAAAGCGCTGATCCCGTGCCAGGCGCAGAGAAAAGCAAAGGAAAAAGAGTGGTTGATGACCCTCCTCGTGCGCCTATCAAACGTACAAGATTTGAATCTGATGAAGAGCGAGATCTAAGGCTAGCGCAGGAAGCCAGCAGGCTTGAGGCTCAAAGAAAAAGAGATGAAGATTTTCAAGCCAAACAAGCTGCTGAGTCAGAAAAATTAGAGCGCATGAAAGGCGCCGGATCAAGCGCAGATATTGAGAAAGGGCCTTCTGTTTCCGCGCCTACCCAGCGCGCGCCTTCTCAACGCTCCCCCTCTCCCCGTGCGCCCTCATTCAAATTTCAACGAACCAACGTGTCAAGGGTACAACTCCTCTCAGATTTCTTCGGCGATGACATTTCAGACATAGAGGAACCCGTTCAGGGGGAGCAAGAGACCATCCCTCAGCGCACTCCTTCTCCAGTTGCGCCTCCACCTGGACCTGATCAGATCACAACAGACACTATTGATGTTGAAACAGTTATTGTTGAAACTGTTGATGTTGAAACTGAAGATGAATTTGAGTCTCCTACTCATTCACCTCCTTGTGCGCCTCCATCTCCTTCTGCGCCCCTTCCAGATTCTGCGCCCCTTCAATATGATGCGCCCCATTCAACCCCTGCGCCTCCTCCATCTGCTCCAGATTTGAGCGAGGTGCTTTCTATTCTTCTATCTTTGCAGCAGGGGCAAGCAAGTTTAGAGCGAGGTCAAACACAAATCAAGTCTCAATTTGAGCTTCTCACCTCAATGCTTACTGATCAATCTGAAGAGATTGCTGCCATTAAGGGGGAGATGAATTCACTCAAGGACAAACTTTCTGCTCCTACTCCTCCTCCGGCGCAGGCTCAGGTACAACCTCATACTGATCAGGCGCAAACCACCGCTTCTGCGCCTACTTTCATACCTCAGTCTGCTGCGTCTCAATCCAACATGAACGTGCTAGTATCTAAGTTGGATGTCTTGAAAGAATTGGTCGTCACTCATTTCACTGCTGCTCACTCAAGCTCTGACAGACGCGCCGAACATATTTCTTCTGATATTATCACGGCTCAAAATGCCATTGAAGCTCACATTCAAATCTTGGAAGAAAATATTTCTCAACAGCAGCAAATCACTCAGCGTTCCATTGATGAATACCAAAACATCAATGTGAATCACTTGAGTTACATTAGAGACGATATCACTGCCACTCACTCCAGTGTCACTGACACTCAAGGGTTAGCAAACCGTAGTCATCAGCTCGCAAAAAAAATTCAGCGTTCTATTTCAGAGATCGTTGAAGGATTGAAGGAAGATGATGCGCCTCCCAACCCTTAGTTTCTATTGTTTTGTTTGTAATTTTTTAGAACCTTTTGTAATAGAATCAATCTTTTGTGATAGTGATTTTGTGCTTACTTGTTTTAGCACCTTTTGTTTTTGTTCTATTCAAAACTTGTTTTTGTAACTCTTACACCCCAAGTTTTAATGAGAACAATGCATCACTTATTATCAAACCTTGTTCACGCAAACTCCTTGTTTGTAGAACAATGAATATTGTTTAAATTCATAATGCATCATATTGAATTGTTTCATACTTTCATGCATTTAGTTTAAACTCAGTTTAAACACATTTCAAAACTAAAAATCATATATCATCTTGAATGTGTTAAAATGTTGTTTCTATCTTTCCATATGTAATTCTTTATTCTTATTGGAATAGATTAGAAATCTATATTTTGGACTAGTGTGTGCATTAAACTTGAGACATGAATTACCAATTTCATTCATTTGGACATGTTTTTATCAAGTATAATGTTTGTCCTTGATATAGTAGGTAATGGCATCAATCAAATAGGGGGAGATTGTTGGGTATGCCCATATATATCTCAGTTTTAATATAATAGGATTTATTAGATTTGATTGATCCATCACCTAAGTTTTATTTCATGGACTTTAGACCCACATGTAAGAAGTATTTATACTTCATTTTTTAAATTGTCCATTGTTATAGAATAGGATTAGAAATAGGGCAAGAAGATCAAGTTTCAAGAAAAATCACTCAGTGAGTTTGAGCCGCGCTTATGCGCCTCCTGCGCCTCGCGCCACGCGCCTTCTACATTCGCGCCATGCGCCATTTAGAGCGCGCGCATAAGGATTTCCTCATAAGCTATGTTACGCGCCTCTGCGCCCCTTGATTTAAACGCACAATTACTGTGCGCCTGTTGGCTCAATGCGCCTCTTGGGTCAAACGCGCCTCAAAGTGTTTATTCAACACTCAGTGATTTATTGAAGACTCGAAGACTTGAAGAGAATTCAAATTACGCCAATGATCCAACGGTGGTTAAAAATTGCATATGCGCCTAATCTATTAACACGTATCCACAACGGTCACATTTATGTTGAGTGTCAAAATGGCCATAAAATATGCATGCTCCAATCAACGAGCGACAGCTCATCTTATCCACAAGGATTTCCAACGGCTAGTTTTTTGAAGTTCACTATAAATACCCCATAACTTCAACATTTTGAAGTTGCTGAGTTTTGCTAAGAATTTCAAGAATTTCTCTCTCTAAGCATTTGTTGAAGATTTGAAGATTGCCTTCGTTTTTCCAGATTTCTCAAGAACATCTTCATACCTTCATCCTTAGCCCAGATCTTCAAGCCTTAACACTTTAGTTTCTTGTGCTCTCCATCTCAAAGATCTAAAGAGCCTTGATACTAAGAGCACACACGCACCTCTTGAAGATTAATCATTTAGATTCATCTTTTAGAGATACACCGGTTATTGTTTTGGATTTGTTCTTTCATAGTAATAGATCTTGAGTTAGTGTATAAGCTCAAACATTGTAATTTGTAACACTCACTCATTATATAAGATCTCGATTAGAAATCCAAGACTAACCATCTTGGTAGAGGACGTAGATCTTTCATTGATCGAACCTCTCCAAATAGCTTGTGTTATTATTTTGTCATTTCTTTCAAGTTATTATTTTCACTCACTATTTGCTTGTTTACTCATTGTAGATTGATTGAACTGAATTGTGTTGTGATTGTTATATCATTTGCCTTAGTTCCTTATTTCACTCACTTTGAGCCAAAATACTTAGTGTGTGTGTTGCGCTCCCTTTATCACTTTGCGCCTATTTTCATTACTAAATTCCGCTGTGCATTTCACTCACTCACTTAGGCGCATTTCATTACGCTTACTTGATAAAGTGCGCATTTGCAATTGAGTTTATCAAGGGTACGAAAAGAATTTTAAAACAGCTATTCACCCCCCCTCTAGCTATTTTTCATACCCTTGTTGCCCTTTGGGACCAACAAAAATAATTTTAATATGAGTGATTTTTTTTTTTTGTTTGTTTGTTTTAACCGACTGGGGATGGGGTGGGGTAATAGGTGGATGTGGAGTGAGTATTATAGGAGTGCATTGGGAGTTGACCGTAGAGCTGTCAATTCGGGAAAAAGGGACGGGACGAAACTACGAAAACCCGCAATATTACAGGATGGGACGTCCCAAATTCTTCGCGGGACGGAAAATCCTCGTCCCGTCCCATCCTACCTCGGGACGCGGGACAAAATGTGGGACAAGAAGACGATAATATTATAAAACTAAAATGTAACTAAGATGATACCAAAACATTAAATTTAAAACATAAAATTAATCTTTTACAATCCAACAAGATCAAAACTTCTTATTTCATAAAATAGCTTAATCAACACAAAAAGTCAATGAATAGTTGAAAGAAAAAACTAAAAATTAAGTACTACAATATCTTTGAGGTTAAAAAATTAACATTAAAATTAAAAAAATGCGGGATGTCCCTACCGCTTTGCCCCGCGTCCCAAACGGGATGTCCCAAATAGGCCCGCTTTTATACGGGATTAGAATATACTATCTCATCCCGTCCCATTAATATGGTGGGACGATCCCAAATTGACGGCTCTAGAGTTGAGTGTGTGAGTGAAGGTGTAAACATTTTCCGAAAAATGAAAAGTGGATGAAAAATCTATAAATCATTTTACTTAGAAAAGTGTGAAAAATATTTTCTAAAAAACATTTTTCCTATTTACTGTTGCTTACAAAGGTCAGGAAATAGGAAAAATATTTTCCAAACAAATAAATGGAGCTTTATGATCCGATTCCTTCCGACGCTACTATATATATATATATATATATATATATATATATATATATATATATATAAACCATAAATTTTTATTTGAATTAAACATGATGGACTAACAAAATTTAAAAAGAATGATAGTTTACTTACAGTAGGTTGGAGAGGATGTAGTGGTGGTCGTAGTAGGTTGTAGCGAGCGGAGAGGATGTAGTGGTGGTCGTCTATTTACACCGTAGAAATACTCTTTTTTTTTTTTTTTTTTTTTTTTTTATGTATAGGGCTATAATATGAAGTACTGAAGGAGTTGAAGGAATTTAAGTAATATAACTAGGGGAATCGGAAGGGAGTTTTTAAGCTGCCATTAAGAAAGATTGCTTCTTAGTAAATTGCTCTCGTTTTTTCAACTCGTGATTACAAATGAAATGAAATGAGGTTTTTATAACCTCGAAATGAAAACCTATCTATCCGGTATTGGTTACCGGTTTACCTAGGAATCTAAACTTTTACAAATTTCAACAAAGCTAATAGTGAAAGGCGAAAATAATTTTCGCTAAAGACAAAACTTTACAAAAAGCAAAACTGAAAAGTAAACTTATTTGCTGAAATTTCAAAAAGAAAACAATAATTTCAAAAGTTTGATGCTGTCTGTCGGCCGCCCTATGTCATTGCTTACGTTTTTCTTCATCCAGTTGTCTCTTCTAGAAATCTCGATAATTGCTGTCAATTGTTGGGATTGTGTCTCCGTCTGATTGTGCATCTTGCATAATGTCGTCACATGGCCATGGTTCACATGGACATGGCCATGTATTTTCTTCGTCCGTGTCATTGATGTATTTTTCTTTTAATGTATCTCCTTCACCTATGAATGGGAGAAGCATGTTCCAATTATCTCTTGCCCAAATCTGGACATAATGTCCCTCTGCCATTAATTTGAAAAATTGCCAAGGAAAGTGGCTGGGAATGTCTGGGGTTTTTTTATGCTTCTTTATGAAACTGTTATGGAATTCTGTGATTTTGTCGACATCTTGTTCATGGAGCCAGGAAAGGCTTGAGAAGTCGATGTGATCTTCAATTTTGACCGCCGATGTTAACAGAGCTCAATGGATGATATTCTTTTTCTTGCAGGTCTATATGTGTAACTGTCAGCTTCTGGGAAGGATGCAAAAATTTTACATCCAGCTTTTTGTTCATAGGAGTGAGTAGCAATGTTGCCAGCTACCAATGTAAACTTTTCTCCAAATGTATTTAGAATTCTTTCGGTGGTGGGTGTGAAACGAAACTCAATGTAATCAATCATACCATAGTGGTAAAATTGAGTAATAAGTTCTTCTGGCATGTCTGTTTTAAAGAGATCGACCTGTAATAATAATACCCCTGTGTCTTTTCCTTCATTGTCTATCATTTCGACCACTTTTACTCCTGTGAATTTTAATTCTTTAAAAACGATTTGAACTATTTTTTGCTGTAGTTTGTATAGTATTAATGGAAAACCTGTACAAATTTTTTCGGAAATAATATCATTGAGGCCTTCAATCCTTTCCAGGACTGGTTTTAAAGTCTGCCTCCATGGAATGTCAAGAATGCGTGCTTTAAAGCTGTCGTAATCCCTGTAAATAGGCTCCTGTGTTCTTTTTAATTTATTTTGGAGGATTTCCACTTCCTGTTTTAACTTTTCATTTTCTCTTTGTAACTGTGTTACTTGTGTTTCCTGTGTATCATTGTGAACCACCTCTTTCCCCTTTTGAAAAATGTGCTTTTGGAGATTTACAATGATTTCCTCCTGTTTCTGAATAATTTGTTCTGGGCTTTCTTTTGTGATGTCTGAAAATGTTTTGACCTGTTCCGGTTCTATAAAAAAGTTTTCAAGCCCAAAGTATCCCCTAGCCGTGTTCATGGCATCGGAGAAACTATAAAAACCTTTGTAAAGCGGATCTTTGCACTGTATGTGATTTACGACTGTTTCCCATTTATTAAAAATACCTAATTTTGTGCCACGAAAAATAATGTAATGTGAATATCTTTTCGGAGCATTTGTATTTTCTGGCATTTTTTGAGTTATTTCCAAGAAGTAAAATCCTAAGGAATTTAGAATTTGTACTTTCTTTGTGGACTCATTTGGGAATGTATGTATGTGCCAAAGATTGTCAAGGAGACACTGTTGTTTTTCTGTTAGGTCCATCCCGAAAATGGGCCTAAACCTTTTACTTTCTTCTGTGCACACGGGTAACACATTTGGGCCGAATGTAATAGATTTCTGTTGGGCTTGTGGGATAAATCGGTTTTGTGGAACAAAATGTTTATCAGCCAACTTTAAAGGGCTTGGCCCAGCCTGTGAGAATTTTCTGTTGGGAAATGTTAGTGAGGACGACAGTTTCATGTCTTTGCTGTAGCTTTCTTGCTCTGTTTTGATACCCTCACTGTCTGAAGTATCCATTGCTGTGTGTTTCCCTTGCTGTTGAGGATGTACCAATCTTCTTTCCTTGTTTTTATCCATGGAACAACCTGTTCAGATTTCTTGATAAGATATCAGCAATAGTGTTCTTTTTTCCTTTTATACGTTCGAAGTTTATAATGTATCCACTTCCTTGTATTATATTTTGTAGATTAATCCATCTAGTCCTATTAACTTTTTTACTTTGATCGTTTTTATAAATTTAACTATGGCTTCACAATCTGTTCTAACCGTAAATTCTTTATTTAAAAATATTTTAAATTTTTCTAATGCGTTAATCAATGCCTGGATTTCATAATCTAAACTAGTCCAATTTAATCCTGTTTTGTTAAAGTTTCCACTAGAATATGCACAAACTTTTTCACTATCCTTTGTTGAATACTTATCTGGTTTACAAAGAAGAACGGCTCCCCATCCTTCTTTACATCCATCTGTTTCTATTATGATGTAATCCGTTATTAGTGGTAATTCTAATGGTTGAATCTTTTTTACCACTTCTTTTATTTCTTTTATTAATTTTATATCTTCTTTGTTAAAATTTCTTTGACCATTCTTTGTTGTTTTACTATATAATGGTCCTACTAATTTTGATAAGTTAGGAATAAATTTTCTGGCATAATTTACTAACCCTAAAAAGGCTTGTATTTGTTTTAAATTTTCAAATTTCTCTGGAAATTCAATAATTTTTGTTGATATATGAGGTTGTAATTCAATTTTTCCATTACCTATTTCTAGTCCTAAAAAGGATATTTTTCTTTTGAAAAGCTCCATTTTTCTTTTTGATACAACTATTCCATGTTTTTTAATTTCACTAAACACTTGTCTTAAATGATTTTCATGCTCTTGTATAGTTTCACTAGCTACTAAGATGTCATCTATATATACCATACAGAAATCATATTTTAGGAATATATCATCCATAAATCTTTGGAATATTGCCGGAGCATTTTTTAAACCAAAACTTAATACGTTCCATTCAAATTGTCCTTCGGAACATGTAAAAGCTGTCAATGGTTTAAAATCTTCTGATAATTTAAGCTGATTATAGCCTGATTTTAGATCGAATTTTGAAAATATCTTTTTCTTTTGAATTAGATTTATTAAAGAATCTTTGTTAGGTATATTATACCCATCATCTTCTGTGTTATCATTAAGTCTCTTATAATTATAAACTATTCTGGCTTTTCCTCTCTTAATTTCGCTATGGTTTCGTACTATAAAGGCTGCTGATCTATGTGGACTTTCGGATTTTTTAATTAGATTTTGTTTTATCATTTCAGGTATTTGGTTCCTAAATTCTTCCTTATCTAGAGGGCTGTATTCAATATTTGCTGTTCTTATAGTTATGTCAGGATTTTTAATTTTAAATTTGCATATATATGTAACTTTTGAATTCATAATGTCTTCTCCTATTAATCCTATTTTTTCTAAATGTAAGATAATAGGATGATTACTACTTTTTGTTACGTCTCTTCCTTTCTCTAATTCATGTGTTAGCATATTTGTTAATAATTTTAATGTGTCATTTTCTATATTCACATTTGTTTTAGGATGATTTTGTCTTAAAAATTCCAAGTGGCCAAGTCCACCACGCTTCTGTGCTAACTCTGATGTTTGGTTGTATCGAAGGGTTGGTATACTGTAGATATATTTACTTAGGGTAATGTAATTTTTTGTTATAGTAATAGCACCCTGTAAGCCTAGTATAAAATTTAATCCGAGAATAAAATCTTTTGATTTTACGTATTCTGGACTAATATTTACTTGAGGAATATCATATTTTTAAGCTATAGTTTCCTGAAAAATCTATAAACTGTATCCCAATTGGTTCAATATAATGTGTGATTGTCATTAATCTATCCTCTATAGTCCTAGTGACTAATTTATAGGTTAATTCTCTTTTGAACTGAGCTGGAACCATACTATGTGATATCACACTTTTTGTTGCTCCTGTATCTAAGAGGGCAGTTAAATCGAGATATTTTTGATTATCTAGCCATAACCTACATTGTAGGTTAATCATATTTGTGATATTTTTGGTTTGTATTAAGGTATGTTCTGTGGACATATTAGTTAGATCTTCCTGAGCTAAAGATTCCTCTACCTTTTGTTTGTTCTTATATACGGTATTTTCTATATTCGAAATTCTTTTTTCAATTCCAAGGATTTTTAAATTATGTAATTCGTTTGAAATCTCAATTTTACTTACTTTTTCTATAATTAATTCTAAGTTTGCACCTTCTAAGGACTTGTTATCTATTGTCATGCTTTGTTTATATAGTGTGTTTAAGCATAAATAACAGATTTCCTTAAAACATATATTACACTGTGATCTCTTTTCAATACTAGGAAAATAACCACAATTAAAGCATTTAATATAGTTATTTCCTCTTCTATTTATCCACTCATGTTTACATTCTTCTTCTTTATTCATATAAGTGTATGTTACTTTAGTAAGTTGACTTTCATCATCACTATAGATGCTATAAACTGATTCGTTGTCTGAATTTGTCATGTCTAGGGGTTCTATTTTGTATTCACCTAGTTGTTCTACTAGGTTGCTTCTTTCTGTGTTTTTATTTTTGTTTGGAAATTTATTTGCTAAATGTTTTTCATCTCCGCATATAAAACATCTGCATTTCCTAGTTTGAGGTTTTTTAACATATTTATTGCCTGTATAAGGTTTATATTCTTTCCTATAGGTAGTACTTTTTCTTATGAATTTTCTTGTTGGTTTACTATTACTATATTGACCATATGCTTGTGGTGTATATATAGCTGTTTTACAAAAAGCATAAGCACTCTTTTTAATTGTTCCTGTAAGGTTACTTCTTTACATTTATCTTCTAGTATAGTAAAGGTATAAGTAATTCGAGGTCCAATTCCTAAATTCCTTTTATCACTAAACTGTTGTTTCCATGATTCATGGATATTTCTTCCTAAATCCCCTGGTAATTTGACAAAATATTTGTCACATAGGTCATCGTCCATAGCTTGACCTGTTTGTGATAATAATCTAGTAAAATCTAGTGTGAATTCATTTATGTATTTCATATCTGCTATACTTAATTGTTCTAAGTTTCTAATAGCTGTGTCTTGTATAAGAGTAGTATTCTTAGCTGGGTCTACTCCTAATATTAATGTTCTAATTTGACTAGTAAAGTTATATGGGTTGTCACCTATAGCTTTGAGCCTGTTTATTTCATCTGGGTCTTGGGCTTTTTTGCTTTGCCATATACCTAATGCTATTGGGCCTAATGTGGTTTCTAAATAGGAAAACATGTCCATACTATCTCGTTTATTTGTTTCCCATAATCTTACTACAATTTGTTCTCATACTAATATTTCATCGCCCCAAAGTTGTGGTTTTTGTTTTTCTAATAATAACATACTACCACTGTAAAAATTTCCTATTGGTAATCTATTGCCTTGACTAATATATTTAGATTCTCCTGTATATTGTTGTGACGGAGGGGTCCATGTTTCTCTTCCTACTACCTCTTCTGTATTTGTTCCTGGTTCCGTCCATTCCATTTTAGCTCTTTTTCTAGCATAGGCCATGTCTTGATCCATAAAAGCCTTTTCTTGTTTATAGAAATCGGCGATCATTGTTTTACCTTGTTGTATATCTTCTACTAATGGTAAATTATATATTTCTTGTAATTTATTATAGCTATCTTCATATGTTAATCCTAATTCTGTAATACATTCTATTATCATATCGTCTACTTCTTCTTGAATGTTTAACTCAGTAAATTTTTTTGTTTATTTTTTCATCAAATGTTTTACTAGTTTCTTCTATCTTAAATCCTGTTACAGGTTCTTCGTCTAAGTAGTCTATAATACTGAAATCATTTTCTTCTTCTTCGAATTCATCGAATCCGATAATAATTTCTTTTTCTTCGCTATCTGTATCATATATAGGTTCTTTATCATACTCTATGTTCATAAAATTGCATTCTGTTTCAGTATCATCTTCTTCTTTATTAAAAGATTCTTTTTTAAAGTTTATAAATCTTAAACTTTGTGCTCCATTTATTCCTTCATATATATGAGTTTGTCGTGGAACTAATATTTCATTATCTTGTTCTTTTAAATCATCTAAAGACCATTCTAGTCCTGCTAATTCTTCTGGGTCTATTTTAATTGGATCTATCATTTGTATAGATTTCGACGCTATTGTATTCACAATTCCATCTATGTTTACTTTGTATTTCATACCACTCCTGTTGCTAGCTTTTCCTAGTGTTCCAACACTTATTACAATATTATTTCCTTCATAATTTTCGTATCCTTTAGTTTGTAAAGCGATTTTAATGTTTTGCAAATCTTTAATATCTTTTAATATACCTGGTGTACAATAAAATAAAGTTGTATTTTGACTTAAATCTATTTCCATTCCTGAAATAATAGCCTTTTTTAACTCTGTTTTCCAAGACTTGTCTAATAATAAAGCTAACAATTTTGTTCCTAGATTTTTTCTTCCTAATGCTTTAATTCCAATTACTACTAAACCTATGTGTGCGAAATGTTTTCCAGATTGTTTAATTTTTTGTATTGTTTCTGGTGAGAATAAATCTATTGTGATAGTTCTGTCTACTACCCTAAGGCTTTCTTCTCTACTGCTACGTATTAAAACTGTATTAAGATTTAAAATTCCTGTTTGATATAATATTCTGGGATTTAATATATCTAATTGATGTTGGTTATATAAATCTATATTTCTATCTAGATTTATTTCTTCTTCTAATTGCACTGTTTGTTGGTTACTAGTAGAACCTGATCCTCTTCTAATAATTCTATTAAGGAAACCTTCCGATGTGATTTCATCTTGTATATTACTAGTTGAGTTTCTAGCTTCTTGTAATGTTCGACTTCTTCCTAAGAAACTATTATTTTGCTGATTACTCATCTTCTTGGTACCCAATGTGAGTATGGTGTAGGTTTTCTTTTAATTTTAACTTCTTCTCCTAGACTTAGTTTGTTAATCCCACTAATTATTTTATCTAAGTCGTTGTCTAGAGTCGGAGTACTAGGTTGTGGTTTATTGATACTATCTAATATTTTGTTTAATTTGTCAATAATTTGTAACAATAAACTTATGATAAAATTAAATATAATAGGATATGTTTTATCAGCTCTACTTGTTCCTGTGTAAGTAGTAAAACCAGTAACTTCTTCTTTATTTTCTTCTGCTTTATATTTTTTAGCGTCTGTTAGTGCCTGTAAATATTCTCTTGACTGTTCCAGATTTTAGCTTTCAACTATTCCTTTTACTGTGGTAATAACGTTTTCTAAATTAATAACTTGTTTTTCTACTTTATGTAATAGTTCTTTGGCTTCTAAGATCTGTCGAGGTTTCGAACTTTCTAGTAAATAACTAAGCTGTTGGAAATCCTGTTTAGTAGGTATTTGTTTATGAATTTCTCTTAACTCTACTAAGATTTGATTATTTAAGTGTTTAATGTAATCTAAATTTTCGGTTAATTTGGCTAAAGTTCGTTGGTTTGCAAGATTCAAGTTAAAAAGTTCAATTGTATTGATTGATGAATTCTGAGACGCAAAAGCAAATAAGTTTACTTTTCAGTTTTGCTTTTTGTAAAGTTTTGTCTTTAGCGAAAATTATTTTCGCCTTTCACTATTAGCTTTGTTGAAATTTGTAAAAGTTTAGATTCCTAGGTAAACCGGTAACCAATACCGGATAGATAGGTTTTCATTTCGAGGTTATAAAAACCTCATTTCATTTCATTTGTAATCACGAGTTGAAAAAACGAGAGCAATTTACTAAGAAGCAATCTTTCTTAATGGCAGCTTAAAAACTCCCTTCCGATTCCCCTAGTTATATTACTTAAATTCCTTCAACTCCTTCAGTACTTCATATTATAGCCCTATACATAAATAAAAAAAAAAAAAAAAAAAAAAGAGTATTTCTATGGTGTAAATAGACGACATGACACATTTGATTACATTGAGCGTTAGATGTCGAGTGTTGAGTGAGACTCTTATTCGTTAAGTAGGGATAATGATTCTCAATCATTAAAAGGGTGTTGGACATATTTATGTTGGATATAAGAATTAAATCATAGTATCATACCTTCAAATTACCATACATTCTAGTAAGTATCAATCATAAAGTGTGGCAAATTGGGTGTTTTGAGTTTACTCATTAAAATTAAAATACCCGGGTATCCAATGGATTTTTAACTTTATTTAATGGGTAAATCCAAAACACCCAATTTGCCACCCCTATTGATGAGTCAAACACAACCCTAGTGAGTGGAGAATGAATACCAATTTTAGAGCATCCACAATGAGAGCTTTTTAGAAGCTTTTTATTTTTGTAAAAGAGTTTTTTTTAGAGCTTTTTACCATTGTGAAACTCTTTAAAGAACTCTTTGGCCAAAGAGTTGCTCTTTGAAGAAAGAGCTATTTCATGTAAGTTTTACATTAAGGCTCCGTTTGTTTCGCGTAAAATAACTTCCGGAAAATGTTTTCCCTATTTTCCGGTGTTTGTTACGCACCGGAAAATGAGGAAAATATTTTCCGGAAAATGGTTTTCCCTCCTTTCTAAGTAAAATGACTTACGAATTTTTAATAATTAAGTCATTTTCCGAAAAATGTTAACTCTCTCACTCACACCCAACTCTTCATAAAACCCCACCCTACCCACTACACCTCTAACACCACTCTCTTCATCCATCCTATCCACCACCCCCAACTACCCCAGCACCTCACCCCACCCCACCCACCCCACAAAAAAAAAAAAAAAAAAAAACTTTTTTTCACTCATATTAAAAAAATTGAACATCTCCACCACCCCCAACTACCCCAGCACACACCCCACCAAAAAAAAAAAAACTTCTTTTCACTTATGTTAAAAAAAATTGAACAATCTCTAACACCCCCAACTACCCCCAGCACCCACCCCACCCTCACCCTACCCCACCCCACCACCAAAAAAAAAAAAACTTCCTTTCACTCATTAAAAAAAATTGAACATCTCCACCACCCCCCAACTACCCCAGCACCCACCCCACCCTACCCCACACCCCACCCACCCAAAAAAAAAAAAAAAAACTTCTTTTCACTCATATTAAAAAAAAAATTGAACATCTCCAACACCCCCAACTACCCCAGCACCCACCCCACCCCCCTCCAAAAAAAAAAAAAAACTTCCTTTCACCCATTAAAAAAAATTGAACATCTCCACCACCCCCAACTACCCCAGCACCCACCCCACCTACCCCACCACCCCACCAAAAAAAAAAAAAAATCTTCACTCATATTAAAAAAAAAAAAAATGAACATCTCCACCACCCCAACTACCCCAGCACCCACCCCCACCTACCCCACCTCCCCACCCCAAAAAAAAAAAGAAAAGAAAAACTTCTTTTCACTCATATTAAAAAAAATGAACACCTCCACCCCCCAACCACCCTAGCCCCACCCACCCACCTCCCCCCGCCCCAAAAAAAAAAATAAAAAAAATCACTCATATTAAAATTATTTTTGAACACCTCCCCCGCTCCCCACTACCCCACCACCCACCCACCCCTCACCCTACCCACTCCCACCATTTTTTTTTTACTCTTATTAAACTTATTTTCTTACAACTCCCACATTCGCGCTCCCTACCCCCACTACCCCACCCCACCACCTCACCCACCCACCCAAAAAAATAAATAAAATACTCATATTAAAATTATTTTTGAACACCTCCCCCACCCCCACCCCCACCTACCCCACACACCCCTTACCCCACCACAACCACCCATCCCACCTCAACCCAAAATCTCCACCCACATTCAATTTTTTTTTCTCATAATAATTTTTTTCCTTTATTAAATTATTATTATTTTCATATGAAAATATTTTTCGAAAAACATTTTCCTTAGATTTACCAAACAACCAAAAACATGTTTATGTCATTTTCCGGAAAACATTTTACGGGAAATCATTTTCCGAAAATCATTTTACGCGAAACAAACGGAGCCTAATACTCACCAACTCCCTAAGTAATGAAAGAGCTCTACCATTGTGAAAGTTTTTAAAAAGTTTTTTTTATATTAGTTTAAAATGATTTGACATATTGAAATTGTAATTTTTTTTTAAAAAAGCTCTTACCATTGATTAATGACCTCATCAACCATTGTAACATACCTAATGATAATCCAAAATAGCAATTCTGAATTTCTGATAGATCCATGAGATAAGAACGTGACGCCGGTACATTTTCATCAGTGTTTTCACCGCCGTCTTGGGGACCTCAGTCACGTGCCACCGCGACATCGCCAACTCAGCCCAGCCCCCACACTCTCATCCAAAACCCAACCGTCTCATCCAAATCTTTTCCATATTATTGCTGATCTACTTCTTTTTTTTTTCTCGTAATGATGAGATCACCTGTACCACTTCTATATGTCACTTTGTGTATTACTGGTGGTCCGACGGCTATTATCACTAATGATAAAATTTTAATGGCAATTTAATCTAATAACAGTAATCATTTTAAACTAGAAGCTGCAACTACTGTCATTGGTCCCATTTATTTATTTTTTTGAAGCAAAAAAAAACACAAATTTTTATATAAGAAAGCATTTTCTAAATATTAGTAAAAAATGAGTTCCCAAGTGTTTTAATCAGCTAAATTACTTTTCTATTTTACTTTGTAAATTAGGATTCTCGTTTATCAGTTTTTTTTTTCTTTTTTGGAAACAATTCTAATTTATGAGTTAAAAAGTGATTCAGTCACTTAAAACCTCTAATTAAACATGTTGTCCAATCAAAAATACTAACTGACTGCGTCAAAAAAAAAAAAAAAAAAAAAAAAAAAAAACTAGGAAACAAGATTCTTAATTTTTGTAAAAACCCAATCCACCCATTTATTAAGATAGAGTAATTTTCTTATGACTTAATTAATTCAAATCAATCTTCAAACGAGTTATTCAGTAATAATGAAAATCAAATCTCACAATTTTTTAGATTTAGAGTTCATCCTGATCTTAAAAAAATAGAAACACTTTGAGACCAACTAAAATGTGGACTACTAATATTTTATTTTAATTCCGAGTACTCCCTCGGTCCAAAACTTATTGCTACTTAGTTGGTCCAAGTGGAGAGAAAAAAAAAAAACTGTACCGGCTCACAACAACTATCCACTAACTTATTTTTTCTTTCCTATCCACTTACAATACTTATTTTTTAATCATACTCCCTCCGTCCCATCGAAAATTGCAAAACTTACTAAAATGGGCGTCCCATAGAAATTGCACATTCCATAAATGGAAAGTTTTTAATACTTTTTAATTAGTGGGTCCCACTTCTCATACTCACATCCACTAACCCACTAACTATTCTCTACCCCACTTTCTCTCTCCCACTCAACTATCAACACTCACAACACATCACCTTTTTCACTTTTTTCCTTAATTCTTGTGCCATAATTTTTTTTTGAAGTTTCCGGCGGGACGGAGGGAGTATTTTTAAAATTTTTATGCACTCATTTTTAGTAGCAACAAGTATTGGTGTGTGTGGGGGGAAGTAATTAACATGATCCACGTTTACAATGCGTATTCTTTATTGATGTAAAATGAGCTGAGGGCAATGTTAGGGGCATAAAAAAAAATTACAAAATAAGGTGACAGTATTTTATTGGTTATATCGATAGTGGACCCGACACACTCTAATTAAAAACACAAATAAAATATTGACACATTATTTTGTAGACCAAATTTTATAACAATTTTTTTGTGACTTTATGTTTAAGCATGAGCTAATAAGCCTGGAAGAAAAAAATTATCGAAAATAAAATAAATCGTCTCCTTCGTCTTCGTGACTTGGTTGTGTTGTTAGTTTAAGTAAAAGAGAAAGAGTAAAGAGACGCAATCCGTCCTAATCCATATCTTTAAAATTTAGTTTTCAATTCCAATTCCAATTCTTCTCCTAATCCAGCGGTGACTCCAAAGCTCACTACACTACTCTCGAAAACCATACCAAAACACGAGAAAGAAAGAACGCGCGACAAACACAAAGTAGAGTAGAGAGAGAGAGAACAAAAGAAACAAAAATCTTCAGATCGTACTTCTCCGGTTCCATCTCCGGCACAACTCCGGCGTTTTTTTTCCACGGTGAATTCGTCCGTAATTTGTATGTTTACTCAATTTCGAATTGGATCGTTTCGTTAACTGCATTGCATTTATCTGTTCATCAATGGATGTTGTTGTTATTGTTTTTGTTTAGTTTATTCTCTGTTTCTCTTTCTAGGATTTTAAGTTTTAGGATTAATTTTATTTACTACAGTATTGTTTTATTTTCGGATGGTTGACTTTTTCGTAGAGACAGTACTATATCACTGCAAAAATCTGCGAGAATGCAAGCTTCGGCATATGGTGCGAAAGCGAGCGTCGCTTTTCAAATCGAAAACCGCAGGGTTTTACCAGGATTTACTCAATTCAGGAAGAGGAATTCTGCCTCCAACAGTGTCTGCATGACGGCCAGGGATTCCTGCTTCGGATTGAGCCGCCTCGGCTCAAGTTCCATGGGAATCGAGCTCGGCCGTGTTAGATCAAGTGTTCAGAGTGCTTTTAGGACGTCTGCAAAGGCTAGATCAGTCAGGGCGCAAGCTTCTGGTATGTCTCGTTTACTGATGATTGCTTGATTGCCTTATTTGCTTGTTAGTATTTGTTTTGATTATGATTTTTTTTTTTTTTTTTTGTAATGTTTGGAATCGAATTTGGCTTCATGTTACTGCATTTTATTCATCATTCCGTGAAGATCCCCATTCATTTGGTTTGCTGGAAAGCTACCAAATCAAATTCTTTGATAATGACATTGGCATTTATGCTATATTTGTTTGAAAGCTAGTAAATTAAATTAATTTATTGAGTTAAAAGGAGTTATGGTTTTAATGCCTTGTCTTCAGCTGATGCTACAAACATCAGAATCGATTTATTTGAACGATGAAAATTGTAATTTCTTAATAATTGATAAATTTTTGCTACTTGTATAGTATGTTACTGTACTTCAGGGATTGACTGTTTAAAAGCGTTGATTTTGTGATTTGTTAAATGCAATGCATCATTGTCTGCTTTTGTTTTTAGGAATGAGGTGGGTATTGTGCACTAGTTTCTGGATATGAACCGTTGATGCTTTAATTCTATCTTTAGCATAGTGTACAATTGCACATCTATTAGTAGTCAGGCATTCTTGTTCATGAGAGGCAAAGAACAATTCCATCCAACCGTTCCTTTTCAGCCCTTGTCAACTCTTTACATTAATGGGAAATGCGAAATAGAGAATGGGATGAAGTGCTCTTTCAGCAGATAAGCATTAGTTCACATTTTATGGCATTTAAACAAATTAGTTTGTAAACTTTATTTATTTCAGTAAAAGTTGCTGCCACAAATTTTATTTTTCAAGAAAAATATGAAGCTATCTAACAAAATTATGCCAAGTATTTAAGAAGTTTAAAAACGAATATAATCTATTTGTTGTGATTGTGACGAATATTCAATAGTTAGTAAGATTTCTTTAAGAAAATAACTGAATTGTTCTCTTTTGCAGTGTCTTATTTCAAGTTTCACTGTTAGTTCTGTTGATCTTGTCTGATGGATAATCTGCGCTCAGTTTTTTTTCAAATAAACTTTTAATTGTTTATGTATACCATATTTCTTTTATTTATTTGTGAAAAATTTACTGATTAAATGAATATAATTTTTATTTTCTATATTCAGGTCTATGATACTTTAGATTATTGACTCTTTATTTCCTAACTACCATGAAAATATTATTCTGATTGTAGATGAAGATCTGGAAGATATCGTTCCACTCAAAACTCCAAGCAAATCTTCTGGATCAGTTTTACCTTATGTTGGGGTTGCTTGTTTGGGAGCCATTTTGTTTGGATATCATTTAGGGTAATATCATACAAAGCTACATTCCTTCTTTCCCTTCTTTTTCCTCTTGGTGCTTTGTCAAGTCAAGAGAAAGGAATTATGTTTATACAACCTCAATTGAAGTCAAGTTAGTTGTTGTTATGCACAAGATTTGTTATTTCATTGTATTAGCTATTTTCTGTTTCAGGGTGGTGAATGGTGCACTGGAGTACCTTGCAAAGGATCTTGGGATTGTTGAAAACACTGTTTTACAAGGCAAGCATTATTGTGGCTTGTAATGTGAAATCTTGATTTCTGTTTCAATTTTCACTTCTTTTGCTGTTGTTTTTGTTGTTGCTACTGTATGGTTCCAGTTCTTTAGGAGTCAAGAACGTATCTTAAATATCTGTATCTCCTGAAAAGGATATGTCCTTTTTATGACCTCCCCAAATTGATGAAATATTCTAATAGAACGTTAAACTTATGCTTCTTGCTTATATGTATTTTCGTGCAGGATGGATTGTTAGCTCACTTCTTGCTGGTGCTACTATCGGTTCCTTCACTGGGGGATCTTTGGCAGACAAATTTGGTAGAACGAAGACTTTCCTCTTGGATGCAATCCCACTTGCAGTTGGAGCATTTCTTTGGTATGATATTATTGCTTTTATCTGATTCTTGATTGTGAGTTGTCTTTGTGGCATTCTCATTAAACCTGTCATTAAATGTCCAGCGCTACTGCTCAGAATGTAGAGACAATGATAGTTGGCAGATTGCTTGCTGGCATAGGAATTGGGATCTCATCTGCTATTGTACCACTTTACATATCGGAGGTACAAAACATATTTAAAAAATTGAGCTCACACTTTGATAAACGCTCTTCATTTGTCTCCTAACACCATGTTTTATGGTCAGATATCACCCACCGAAATCCGCGGCACCCTGGGCTCTGTCAACCAGTTATTTATTTGCATTGGGATTCTTGCAGCGTTGGTGGCTGGATTACCATTGGCAAAAAATCCTCTTTGGTAATTTCTCCATGCATATATTATGTGTAATTAGAATGATCCAGAAGTATGTCAAAAATGTGCAAAACACAAAGAATCATTTTGGAATTAGGATCCAATTGGATACTACAAATAGTGAAAAATCGAGATCTCTTCGTCATCTTAGAATGGAATCAAGGGAGCTTGAATTTGTAGCTCTCTGATTACTCTTACGGGCAGATTTGACATCATAGAAAGCAACATAGGTGTCCTCCTTTCTCGGTTGCAACTTGGCAAAATCTCCCAAAATACTAGTACTAGTTCAGGACTCAGCTTGGTTGAACTGTAAGGGTTACTGTTCATCAAACTCCACTCATTCTGCTGGGGTTGGGGGCAAAAGCCTTTCAGTTCCTCTTCTCTACTGCCTCGTTTCTAGTGGTCTCTTCTCATTTGTTAACTACTCAATTATATTTACATTATGTTTAAACCCTTTCCAGACAGAGACACACCTACTTGTGTAGGTGTGTGTTTCTGTTTCATAAAAAAAGAAGAAGGTATGTGTGTGTATTTATCTGTTTCATCAGAAAAAGGCTTCTCTCTGAAACCTATGGTTCAAATGAGAAGTTTTTACTTCCATCTTTTTCTTGAGGAGCAATGCTAGGGGCACAAAATAAGGTCACAAAATCTTGCTCACAAAATGAGGTGGCGATATTTTATTGGTTGCATCGATAATGGACCCGCCACACTCTAATTAAAAACAAACACCAATAAAATCATTACACCTAGGATTTTGTGAGCTAGTTTTTGTGACTTTTTTGTTCCCATAGTATTATTCTTTCTTGAAATTGGATTATGTTTTTGGAGGAGGTATGTGCCCCTAGCTTAAGTGAGCGATGATATTATTAGGAAATAGGACGTTTATTTTGGAACGGAGGGAGTATGATATTATTAGGGAGTCGTTTCTGACTGTCAAATATTGTTAAGTAACCAACTCATCTAAAAGCTTAAGCTTTTATAGGGGCTCAAAAATGTATATGATACACTTTTTTTTAATCATTTACACTCTCATGTGTATATGTGGAGATGTGCATTCATTTTCCACGTAAGGGGTGCACTTGTTCATATGTATGGTCAATATGTTCCCTTTGTAATGTTATTTTTAGGAGAAATGCTAGGGGGAAAATTTGAGCCCTTGACCTTGCCAAACCATGAGCTCCGATATTATGTTAAGTAAGCAACTCATCTACAAGCGTAAGCTACTAGAGAGAGGGGCTCAACAATGCATATCATGCCCTATGTTTTATCATTAACAAATATGCAACCATAACATTCTCCAAGTGACAAGGAATTATTGAAGCCTGATTTCCTTCTATCTGTGTCTGCTTTTAGGTGGAGGACAATGTTTGGTATTGCGGTTATCCCCTCGGTTCTTCTGGCGTTAGGAATGGCATTTTCTCCAGAGAGTCCCCGCTGGCTTGTTCAGGTCTTGTTGCAAGTAACATAGTCATCTGTGGGTAGAAACCCCTCTTTTGGGGATTTCACCTTGCATTATTTCTGATTTTTCTAATAAGTTATTTCACATTTGCTTTGCAGCAAAGAAAAATCCCTCAAGCCGAACAAGCTATAAAGACATTGTATGGGAAAGACAGAGTTGCTGAGGTTATGGCTGATTTAAGTGCGTCTGGCCAAGGTTCTACGGAGCCCGATGCTGGTTGGCTGGATCTTTTCAGTAGCCGTTACGGGAAAGGTAAAACCTCAAATTAGATCAGTCTGTGGTCTCCCATTGTATATATATCCCTTGCAACTCACTTAATAGAAAACTCACAAATTCGACTTGATATATTTCAGAAATCTAAGGTGGCGTTTGTTTTTTTTAAGTGTTAAGTCCTGAAATCTGAATTCACATCTGAATCAATAAGAGGCAGCGTCTGAAGACTGAATTCTGAATTATTCAAGCTGTTTGTTTTTTCATCTGAATTCATATCTGAATTGTTTTTTTTTTCAAGTGTTAACCTTTTGAAATATTATGTATAAGCATGAGAATTAATGGATAATAATGGATTTTTATTTGCTAAAAGAAAAGTGAAAAAGCATTTTAATTATTGTTGCTTCTGACACCATTCAGACTCTAATCAGACTTCATTTTAGGTCTGATTCATTCAGACTCCATTCAGATCAAAAGTCTCTATTCAGATCTGAAAGCTGAAAAAAAAAAAAAACAATCTGAATTGGAGAAGGTCTGATTCGCTAGACATTCAGACTCCATTCAGATCTGAATGAAAAAAACAAACAAGGCCTAAGTAAAACTGAATTTTTTGTTTGGTCAGCCAAAAGATGAGAACACACCTGTCTTATCTTAAGTCTCGGTACCATTATGCCCACAAGTCCTGATTGTACCTAATAATAATCTCAATCTTTTTGCAGTTGTCAGTGTTGGGGCGGCACTTTTCTTGTTCCAACAATTGGCGGGAATTAACGCCGTTGTATATTATTCTACCTCCGTGTTCCGTAGTGCTGGAATTGCGTCTGATGTGGCAGCCAGTGCTCTGGTTGGAGCAGCAAATGTTTTCGGTTAGTTTTCTTTTAGGATTTTCTCTGAAATAGAATCAAAAATTGAACTCATTGGGAATGTGACCATTCACACGTGTGTGTGTGTGTTAATTTTTTTCAGGTACAATGGTGGCTTCTTCTTTAATGGACAAGCAAGGAAGGAAAAGTCTTCTTATAACAAGCTTTTCTGGAATGGTAATGAATAAGATATGAATATGCGTATGCCATAGAGCCTCTCACAGTCCCTGAAAAGTCTGATTTACAAAATTATACAAATATTAGGTGTTTTCGATTCCCGGTTCGGGACCACATAATTGTTTCAGTTTTGACTCGTAGCATTGTTCCCATCCCCATCAGTTCTCTGGAGTCCTTGATATTTCATTTGGTTGTGACAAGATATTCCGAGGATAAACATCAGAATTATATTTTCTTTTTAGTTCATTATGGCGAGTAGTTCACTCCAATAAGGTTACCCTAAACTTCGCCATTATATGGGTATGGTAGTCTTTGTTGACTACCTTAGGCAAGAAACCAGTTGTCAGTACAACTAGAAGCTGTTAGAGGACGACTTTCTGGTTTCTTTTATCTGCAGAATCCTTGTCATATTAAGTAGTCACATGATATGTTTTGAATTGACTTAAGATTTCTTATTTGTTTGTTTTTCTCATTCTCAAAGGCTGCTTCAATGTTGCTGCTTTCCCTGTCCTTCACTTGGAAGGTCCTGGCACCCTATTCTGGCCCACTTGCCGTCATTGGGACTGTTCTGTGAGTTTCTCTACGGCGTGAATAATATTTCTGCCTTATTTGATCATCCATTTCCGATTCATATGAATCTGACTATTGAACTTTGATATCCACTTGGTGGTACGCAGATATGTATTGTCATTCTCTCTTGGTGCTGGTCCTGTGCCTGCTCTTTTACTTCCAGAGATATTTGCTTCTCGAATTAGAGCAAAAGCAGTTTCATTGTCATTGGGCATGCATTGGGTAAGTCATTACATAAACAAACAGCAGTCAGTATAACAGTACTCATTTCTGTTGGTCATTATGGAGAATATATTTATCTATCCTGGCTGGGACTGAGTGGAGCCATATTGTAAATTCTTCACTACAAACTACTCCTTCAGTCCCTAAATGAATGTCCATGTCGGAATAGACATTCTGAAACTGTTGACTTTTAAGCAAATTTAGTACTCCCTCTGTCCCAAAATGAATGTCCAGAAAATAATAATTCAAACTTGCTCTTCAGACATTACAGAGGTAGTAGTAAAGATGTGTAAACACCCTTGCTATCACTTTTTGAACTTCTACTTTTATAAGAATAGATTGGAATTTGATATTTTTAATGTGAAAAATCATTTAATGGCAATTTATTTTTTAAAAAAGGACACTCATTTAGGGACAAAATTCTTTAGAAAGTGGTTATTGTTTTAGGGATGGAAGGGGTAGATGTTAATTCACAATTGTATACTAACATAATTCGCATGAATACCACATCTCTCTCTCTAAATCTCTGGTATCAGTTTAATTGCTTCTATCTTGTTGTATGGAGTATATTTTGCGTTTTACTTACGTATTGTCACTTTCTATTGGGCAGGTATCAAACTTTGTCATCGGACTATATTTCTTGAGTGTAGTAACTAAATTCGGAATAAGCAAAGTATATCTTGGATTTGCATCTGTCTGTCTTCTCGCTGTCTTGTACATAGCTGCTAACGTTGTGGAAACTAAGGGGCGATCATTGGAGGACATTGAGCGTGAACTTAATCCAGCAATCTGAGGACGGAAGTGCAGATGAAAATAAAATAAGTTTCTGCAGCTCATTGACCTCTCTGTTTCTTTCTTACGTGCAACCCCCCCCCCCCCCCCCCCCCCTCCTCCCTCCCCAAACAAAAGCCAAAACAAACTGTGATTACATATTGTAAGTTAGTGTTAGCAGTGACCAAACGTTTTACAATGGGACCCTGATGTTTGTGAGCGGAGTTGTTTCCTGTGGGGTAGCATTTTTGAATTTTTAATGTTTATTCCAGAATCTATTTTGTAGAGCATAATTTCAACTAGCAACAGTTGTGATCCTGAAAGATTATTTAGTAACATGGCAAAAAAAAAATAAACATCTGGTGCTGTTTCTTATGGAGACTGAACTGGGAAATTTATGTCCTTTTTACAGCATAACTGAATACACGTCCGGAAAATTGGCGTAATACGGCTAGAGGCAACACTCGTGAACTCTTGGAAATCCAGTAACATGTTGTGAGAAGTTAGAACCCAAGTAAAAGGAATTATGTATAATTACAGTGAAATTTATTACAACTTCATGTAGTCCAAGAATATACAACTTTTATAGTAGCATAATAATACACTTAAAGCAAGTTAAATACTCAACTCACAGCTCCACAAAGTTAATTTGAAGCTGTCATGCTCACACAGATGTTTCCTGACGAATCTTGATTCATTTTGGCTTATATCTTCTCAACTATAAACTATAAAGAGATCGATTTCAAACAAACTCAATTTGAAGTCTCTGCGCGATCATCTCTTCTTAAGCTCAACAGACCTTTCGTGCGGCCATACCGAAAACATAAGCTGGATCCAAATAACTGGTGTACTTCCCTCATTTGATCAGCAAAATCGTGGCCCATGAGTGGAGGGGATCTGGTCACATCACTACATGTTGGATTTTCTCTCCCACCTTTCCTTTGCGTCGAGCCTACAGTCAAAGCAACCAAAAAAAAGAAGAGTTAAATCATGTGGCAATACACACTTCAATGGAAGTCAAAGGGTTTTGAACGTTGTCATTTAAAAGTTATCTTTCTTAACTATAGCCACAAGAAGTAAACCAAAGTCTTTGAAATGAATAATACCCCCAGTGTAGCTTCTGGCGCTTCTTTGATGCCGTTTGTGTCGTTAGATTATCTTGCTGAGAAGAAGCATCACTGGTGGTGTTAGTGCTACTTGGGATAGGAATACTGGAATCTTCGACTGTTTTGTCTGAATTTTTGCTCGTAAACTCATTCAGGTCCTTCCCTTTAGAACTATTTGTCCTACTAGCTCTCCCTGCAAAAGGTTCATTATACTAGAGAAAGCTACAATAGTCTGATTGATTCAGCATACAGCATAATACAAACCTTGGCACTTCTTGGGTTTTGATCTCTCTTTTATTTGTAGACGCCTCTTGTGCAGTTCCTATAATATAATTCATAATTGGAAACGGAAATTAAGAATCAAGACATGATATGAGGAAGACGATAAATATGCAAAAGCAATACTCAAAGTTGAACTATTTACTAAATACTGAGTATTTCAAGGTGACTCTACATCCAGGCGTGCAGACTTTCCATGATACATTTAAGATAAGGTTTTATATTTCTAAAGAACAAAAGGGGAAAGTAACAAATGTTGAGATATGGGGATATAGAATTGAGCGTCAACAACAGAGGTGGAGTGAACCTCAAATTTACAATAAAAAAGAGAAAACGGTTTTGTTCCAGATAAAAGCTTTCAGCATTTCCCCCCACAACTCTTCCATAACTTACAATGACGTCAAAGTCACTTTTAAAGGCCATAGGGATCGAACTTGTCCCCTATAAGATCTGAGTAGTGAGGATGGCCTCAGTAACACTCGACCAAAGGCTGATTGGTAGATGCTACTTTACATGCTCAATTAATAGCTATCAAGTCCCATGAATCCCAATGTTATCCTAGATTACACACCATAGACGATATCATAGTCCCTCTGTCCCATAATAAATGTCCTACCTTCCTTTTTAGTCCGTCCCAAAATTAATGCCGTATTACTAAATAAGGAAATAGTCATAGTGCAATTTTATCATAGTACAAATCATGTAGTACAAACAAGTAAAGCACAATGCTTAGAAACGTTGACAAGTTAAATGAGACATTTAATATGGGACACAGAGATTATTTCCTAGCTAGACACGTCAAAGAACACAAAATCAAGAAAAACTATCTTTGAAGTTGTGAATGCCAAGCTTACTGTTCCTCAATCTCATCAGCTCCATATATGTGACATGAGGAACTAGTTCCAAAATTCATACACAAAATACTCCATGGAAATATGTACACAGTTCTATGTGATAAATGCATACAGCACATCATCTGATATCCCTCCCATAAACTTGTCTAAGTGTTCAACTTATTTGTACATTGCTTGTACCATCATGTAATTACAGTACGACTATTTCCCTATTTAAAAACGACACAATTGTTTTTGGATGAAAAAGAAAAAGAAAAAGAAAAATTGGATGAAAAAGAAAAAGAAAAAGAAAAAGAAAAAGAAAAAGAAGCTAGACATTTATTATGGGGGTGGAATGAGTAAGTTTTGGGGGAAACTAGTTTCTCCGTAAGTTATAAAAAGTCCACTTTTTAATATAGTCCCTACGTCCCAGAGGAGTCCCACCTCTCAAATGCACAGAGATTAAGAAATGGTGGAAGTGATTTTAAGTGTTGTGAGCGTAAAAGTAAAGTAAGAAAGAGAATGAGTGAGAGGTAATAATAAGGGTGAGTTTGGGATTGCTTCTAATTCTCAAAAAGTGATTCGTTAAAAGTGATTACAATGTAAATGATTATTTTATCAGTAATTTATCAATTATGAATATGTTTGGATACCATATGTCCCAAATTGATTATGAAAAATAAATTCCAAAAATATCCCTTACTATACATATCAATATGGTAAATGCACATATAAAAGGAAGGTTATTAATGTAAAACATCATACAAAAACAGCTTTTTAGAATCACTTCTAGCAAAAGCTGGGTCATAGCTGCTTATGTCAAAACACAGTTTTCTGCGTTTAGTAGCTTAAAATCAGAATCAGTTTTGACATCCAAACACAAAGAAAGTGATTCTTGATATCTGAAAGTGATTATAAGCATAAAAAAAGCACTCCCAAACTCACATTGATGTTCTGAGTAGAAAAGTAAAGTATGAGAGAGAATGAGTGAGATGAATAGCAAAGTTGACTCTTACTCGGAGGGAGTAAGTATTACCCTTAAATCCTAAACCTTTAACTCTATAAAAGGGCAATCGACAAAAATATACCACGTACTTTAGTTTTGGTTACAATTTATGCAATGTACCACAAACTTGCATCTTAAATATACGTACTTTTTTCATTGGTTGCAAATTATGCAACGCACTATTTTTTACCCTAACGGACGTTAAAAAAATAACAGGAATATTAACATGATTTTTTTCTCGTTAAATATACTAACGATAGAACACCA
Organism: Campanula takesimana; assembly: GCA_026119855.1. Lineage (NCBI taxonomy): Eukaryota > Viridiplantae > Streptophyta > Magnoliopsida > Asterales > Campanulaceae > Campanula > Campanula takesimana. Next base: position 33,591 of record JAOWBW010002107.1, read on the forward strand.
ACACAGTTAAAAAAAAACAAATTAACATACTCATTTCTGACCCATTTCATCCTTTTGTATTCATCTTCCAAAGCCTTCAACACACCACCGCCGCCACCATTAACGCCAACACCACCACCAAGGTAGTCGCCGAAATCCATGGAAGTCGTCCGAATCCATGGAAGAAAGCTAAGATCAGGGAAGATCCCACCAAGGTAGTCGCCGGAATCCATTGGGTTGTACACAACCATCCGATCCATCTTCTCGACCAGATCTTCCGGCGACCATTCTTCTTCTCCAGCGACCCTTCTTCTCCGGTAAGGCCATAGTCTCCCAACTCCGACGAGCTTCTACATCTCAGATCGGCCAGATCTGGTCGGAAAAAATCCAAATCCAACTCCTCCCTTCCTCCGGTGGTTGTTTGCTCTTCAGATCTGGATCCTCCGTCTCCGGCGATCCTACCCCGTCGTCGCATCTGACTCCGTCGTTCAAAGGAGGTTGGTGGTGGTGGAGATTTTCTTATTTTTTATCTGGGTTTGCTTTGGTGGTGGTGTGGTTCAAAACCCGTTAAATCTTTAATGGGGTTAGTTTTGGATTGACCACAAAAGCATTCTGTTAATAAAATTTAACATCATCTAATGGGGTTGCATAAATTGTAAACGAATATGAAAGTACGTAGGATTATGTTGTCAAACTAAAGTACCTTATCCTTTTTGTAACTAGAAGCTCGGTACATTGCATAAAGTTGTAATTTTTCCCTATAAAAACAAGACTTTTTAATTAATTTCCCCCAAAATTTTCTGGGGTGGAATACCAACAAGAAATTTTTGATGTCCAACTGTAATCAGAAGAATTTGCCTGAGAACCATATCGGTCGAATTTTAATTAATCGGATAAACAAATTGGTTAATTCTGGTAATAATATTACCAAAATTATCCAACTTTCTCAAACGAAAAGAAAGAAAAGAAGTAAATTGAGGGTAGGGGAACCTGAAATTTAGCGAGCTGAGCTTTGGAGACGCTGGGAGGTTTGAAATTGGGCTGCAGACATTGAGCTGATGCTAATGCTGCTTCTCTCCTCTCGTCTTCTTCCTCCATTCTCCGTCTCTGCCCTAATTCAATTTCCCAATTTTGTTAAAGAGCGTACACTTTCTAAGCGTTTCCATTTATAATATAGAGTTGAAATCATATTTAATCTGTATGAAAAAAAATATTTTGATCATATTTAATTTGAATGAAAAAATATTTTATTTTTTAACAAAAGAAAGTAACATTAAATAAACAAATAAAAATGTTGATGAGTGGGTTGAACCAATTCTCTTTCTTCAATTTTTTTGGATTTTTAGGGAATGTGGTATTTGTCAATAAAAATACAACATTTTATATTCTACTTTAAGTATCTTGGGTTAAAAATATATTGTTTGTAACAGGATTTAAACCCAAAACCTCTTGGTCTTAAATGATGGACTTTACCACCAAGTCAACCACCTTATTGAACCTTTTATGAATTGTTTTATATTTAACACAGTAAAATCATATTTCTTGTAAGTGCAGAATGTGGTGATACCACAAGTGCTGACCACACTGTCCAAGTGATACCGTCGGACAGTCTGCATATATTTGTATATTTGCTTCATAAATAATTGCTGGACTAATGACTAATATTATTGCAAGGTTTATTGTTTATGTTGGTCCATTTTCAGGTATAACCTATGCTAGAATAATGCAAAGAAGTTTAAAAAGAAGTTATGGATAAAATGTGATTTTATCCACAAGCTTTGGAGATTTTCTACACAACTAACACATGGGTATTTGACCCATTCAAAGGCTGATTAGTTGAAGGAGAAATGTACAAGGCACATGAGCAAGGAGGTACAACTCGGCATAGCTTGAACTTGAGCACAAAGAAAAGTTGTTCCTATTTTATAGGAAATGTGGAGATTTCTCCCCAAGGCTCGGCCGCCACTCTCTCCACTCTCTCCCCATGTTTTTGTGATCAACTCCAAGCCATGATGAGTATTCCCCAAGTTCTTGAAGCCTATATAAAGCAAGAGGATGTGAAGTTTCAAGACAAGGCAAACACAAGCAAGAACACACACTCCTCACAATAAAGTCTTTACACTCCTTGGTTCCTTTAAACTCCCAAACACTTTTCTATTCTTGTAATCGAGTATTATAAGTGTCTTGGCTAGGATAGGGTCTCGTGTATTAGACTTAGTCGTTCCACAAAGCTTTCATTGTAATAGCATTAGGGAACTCTCGACCTTGTACTTCATCTCATATTATTTAGTGAAGGTCTCGCCTTTTGAGGCATCCCTCAAGATATATAATTTATATATCTTGAGAAAAATAATTCTTGTGTGATTTTTCCGCTGCAAACTCTTTTCAGAAACAGTTTTCTGTTCGTGTGTGTTAAGTGTTGCCAGAAGTGATATCGTTGTAGTGACAACATCTTTGATATCACTTCCTTTCTGACTTAAGCCATCAACTCAATTTTTCAATTGGTATCAGAGCTGGTTACTTGATATACTAAGTACTTCGGTCCAGTGTGTTATGGCTTATGATCCTGCAAATCCTAATCAAAAGAGGCTTCCTGTTCTTGATGGTTCGAATTACGCCTATTGGAAGATCCGCCTCCGTTCGTATATCAAATCAATTGATATCCGGGCTTGGCGATCTATTGTGAATGGTTATTCTGTCCCATTATTGCCGCCGGATGAGGATGGTGACGTTCAAGTCAAGCCTGAATCCGAGTGGACTAATGAGGAAAACAACCTAGCTAGTTTTAATGAAAAGGCACTTAATGCCATTTATGAGTGTGTTGATATGCATATTTTTAAACTCATTCAAAATACTCCCACTGCTAAGGAGGCATGGGATACTTTACAAAGATTTTGTGAAGGGGATGGTAGTGTGCGTGAAACTAAGCTTAGGAGGCTCACTAGTAAATTTGAAAGATTGAGGATGAGTGAAAATGAAAGTATTTCTTCTTATTTTGAAAAACTTATTGATATTGCAAATGAATGTCAAGTTTTGGGTGAACCCTTTACTAACAAACAACTTGTTTCAAAAGCAATTAGAACTCTTCCTGAGCGCTTCACTATTAAAGTTTCATCTATTGAAGAGGCTCACAATCTTGCAACCATGGATATCAACACTTTGATGAGCATTTTGCAAAATTTTGAATTAAATCTCGCTGATCAAAGTGATGCTATTAAAGGCAAAAATGTTGTTTTAAAAACTCTTCCTTCGGTTTGTGTAAACAATGAGGAAGATGAATTTTTTGATGAAATGGATGAAAATACTAGTGTTGCTTTACTTGCTAGGAAATATAACTCTATGTTAAGAAAGTTCAACAAGGAGAATATGCAGGTAAAGGCAAAATAGCAACAAACCAAGGTGTATGATTCGATGCCAAGGAGGTCACTCCCAACCACCCAGAAGGCGAATCCAATCCGTAGGGCATCCTCGGATCAGTCGAGCTCCAATCCCAATTACCTCGACTCCATTCAATGCCATACTTGTTCAGGATGGGGTCACTATGCCAATGAATGCGCAAATAATCTGAGGAAGAAGGGTAAGAGCTTGTGGGTGTCTCTCAGTGACAATGAAGAAGAAGGAGTGGACCATGCTCAAGAACCAGACGAGACAACCATGTTTGTCACTGTGTGTGACTCGAATACAGAAAGTGCTATCCCAAGTGATAAACCAAGTGGGATAACACCTGTGATAACACCCAGCAGGTACAATGATTTCTATTCTACTAATGCTGTTTGTTTTGTGGGGTCTATTAATATGGATGCAGGAAATTCTCAAGAGGATGCTGAGATGAGTAAGGATGAACTCATAAGAGGATTGAGGAACCTTTATGAGGACATCATTGAAGAATACAAGAAGGAGCATAGTATGGTGCAATTCTTGACCAAAGAAACTCAGCAACTAAGACTTGGCGTGGCTACTCTTGAAATCGAGCTCACAAAGAAGGATGCTTAGCTTGCAAAAGTCACAGCCAAATTGTCCCTCGCCGAAACCACACTTAAGAAGCTCAACACGGGGTCTACCAAACTGGATGAGATCCTCATGTTAAGTAAACCTCTCAGGGCAGGTATTGGTTTTCAAGATTCTTTAGATAATATTATCTCTTCTTTGTCTTTGGAAGATAATCAAACATGTTTTGTAAATGAACGTTGAAATGATAATGATTTTTCTTTCAAAATCTCGGATAAGAGGAAGGTGTGTACTTATTGTCACACTACTGGACATTTTAAAAACAAAAGTCATACCTTTATGAAAAGAAATCAGTCCAGTTCCTCAGTGTTACCTGAAGTGTTACCCATCACTTCCGATATCACTGCTTATCAGAGAAACAAAAATCAAAGTAAGAAAGAATTGAGACCTAAAAACAATCAAAGATGTGATGTTGTTTTTACTGCTTTAAGAACTAATGTTGAAGGTTCATGGTATTTTGATAGTGGGTGTTCACGTCACATGACGGGAACAAAATTGTTTTTAAAAGACTATGAATCTGTTCTTGGAGGTAATGTTACTTATGGTGGTGGTAGTAAGAGTAAGATAATCGGGAAAGGAACTTTAATTGTGTCCGGTTTCCCCGCTTTAAAAAATGTCTTACATGTAGATGGTCTTGTAGCTAATTTAATTAGTATAAGCCAACTTTGTGATGACAATTTAGAGGTGAAATTCAACAAAAATACTTGTGAGGTCTTTGATCGTACTAACAAGTGTGTGATGTCAGGTACTAAATCAACCGACAATTGTTATTATGTGGAAGACAAACAGGTATGCAACTCCGTGAGAGTTGATGTCACAACCTTATGGCACCAAAAGTTGGGACATGCCAATTTTCGAAACTTTGAAAAGATTATTAAACTTGGTGTTATTCAAGGTGTTCCTAATATGGATTTCAAAAATAAAATCATTTGTGAAAGTTGTCTTAAAGGCAAACAAACTCGTGTTGGCCACAGTGCTACCCAATACCATGAGCAGTACTCTGGAACAACACATTGTTTTCAACTTTTACATATGAATTTAATGGGTTCTGTTGAAGTCGATAGTTTGGGTGGTAAGAAATATTCTTTAGTAGTTGTTGATGATTTTTCTAGATTCTCTTGGATCTTTTTCTTAAAAGAAAAATCTGAGGCCTTTGAAAAGTTCAGAATCTTACACTCAAAAATCAAAAACATGTTTTGTGCTTCTGTTTCTCGTATAAGATCCGATCATGGTAAAGAATTTGAAAATGCTTCTTTTTCTTCCTTTTGTGAGAAAATGGGAATCCACCATGAATTCTCGGCACCCAAAACGCCTCAACAAAATGGGATTGCCGAAAGGAAAAATCGGACTTTACTTGAAATGGCCCGTATAATGTTGTTTTCTAAACAAATTTCAAAAAGATTTTGGGCCGAAGTTCTAAATACCGCTTGTCACACCGCAAATAGAGTTTTCTTAAGACCCGGTACCACTATGACACCCTATGAGATTTTGAATGGCAAAAACCTAAAGTTCACTATTTTCATGTTTTTTGGTGTATGTGTTACATTTTAAATGACCGGGATCAATTGACTAAATTTGACTCTAAAAGTGATAATGCAATCTTTCTTGGGTATGCTCAAAATAGTAGAGCATATAGGGTATATAACCTAAGGTTAAAAACCATTCAAGAGTCGGTTAACATTGTTTTTGATGACTTGTTGAGCATTACAGGTGAAGGACCTCAGGAATCTCCCTTGACTCTGTTGGACGAGATGAATAATAACAGAGAAAATTCTGATCCTGTTGACGAAGCATGTGCTGACGAAAGTGATACCACTGTTGAGGAAACACTTCCGGTAACACCTAATTCCAGTACACCTGCTGAAACAGAAGCATAAAGTCCAGAAGGTGTAGAGGTTCATGAAGTTATAAGGAGAGATCCCCCAGCCAGAATAAGGAGGAATCACCCTTCTACGCAGGTAATAGGGGAGGTAAATGAAGGAGTTCAAACAAGAAACAAAGAGCCAATTAATTATCGAGATATGGTAAGGTATGTGTGTATATCTACCACATATGCTCAGGTAAAACACTCTTGCTTTATTTCCTTTATTGAACCTAAAAATGTGATTGAGGCTTTAAAAGATAATTTTTGGATTCAAGCTATGCAAGAGGAGCTTGAACAATTTACCCGAAACAATGTTTGGACTTTAGTTCCCCGTCCCGAAAATACTAATATCATTGGGACTAAATGGATTTCAAAAACAAAAATGATGAAACGGGTAACATTGTTCGTAATAAAGCTCGTCTTGTGGCTCAAGGATATACACAAGTCGAAGGTATCGATTATGATGAGACCTTCGCACCTGTGGCTAGAATTGAGTCCATAAGACTCCTCTTGGCTATAGCTTGCTACCTTAAAATCACATTGCACCAAATGGATGTGAAAGGAGCGTTTTTGAATGGATATATTGATAAAGAAATATATGTTGAACAACCAAAAGGTTTTGAAGATCCATTCAAACCACACCATGTTTATAAACTTATAAAAGCCTTATATGGCTTGAAACAAGCTCCTCGAGCATGGTATGGTAGATTAACTCAATTTCTGTTAGAATATGGCTTTGTTAGAGGAGAAGTCGATAGGACTTTGTTTATCTTAAGAAATGGTAAAACCCTTGTCATAGCTCAAATATATGTTGATGACATTGTTTTTGTCTCCACATCTGAAACCTATTTGAAAAAATTTATGGATGCCATGTCATCAACTTTCAAAATGAGTATGATAGGGGAACTAAACTTTTTCCTTGGATTGCAGGTGAAACAGTCGAATGAAGGGATCTTCATTTCTCAAAGCAAGTATGCGAAAATTTTAGTAACAAAGTTCAGGTTGGAGCATGCCAAGGAGTCTAAAATACCAATGGGTTCGACACTGAAGTTGGGAAAGGACCAAGTTGGGGAGGATGTGGATCCAACCTTATATCGCTCAATGATAGGTAGTCTCCTTTATCTTACCGCGAGTCGCCCTGATTTAATGTTCAGTGTGTATGTATGCGCATGATATCAAGCCAGTCCTAAACTTTCCCACCTAAATTATGTCAAAAGATTATCAAATATGTGTCGGGGACGAGTGATTTAGGAATATGGTTTTCTAAGGATACTAATACCAACCTTGTTGGTTTTAGTGATTCTGACTGGGCGGGTGACATGGATGATAGGAAAAGTACTAGTGAGGGGTGTTTCTTTTTGGGTAATAACTTAGTTTCATGGTATAGTTGTAAACAAAACTATGTGTCTCTTTCGATAGCCGAGTCCGAATATGTCGCGGCCGGTAGTTGTTGCTCCCAACTCATTTGGTTAAAACACATGTTAGACGACTATGGTCTTGATAGTAATATCTTGACCATGTATTGTGATAATCTAAGTGCCATAAACATTTCAAAAAACCCGGTTCAAGATTCCTGTACTAAACACATTGATATCCGTCACCATTTTCTAAGAGACTTGGTTGAAAAATATTTGATAAACATAGAGCATATTGATACAAAGTATCAACTTGCTGACATTTTTACCAAGGCCCTTGATCATGAGAGATTTTCAAGTTTGAAAAGATCTCTTGGTCTTTGTATTTTTTAAGTTACTGTTTTCGAGTGTTACCCTGAGTGTTGCCATCACTTCTGGTAACACTGTATAATAATAAAAAAATATATATGTTTTTCAGTTTTTTCGTTTTAAGCCTTCGCGGCGGCACATGCTGACCTTTTTGTTTTGGTAGGTTTATACTTTGTTAACATGATTGTCAAATCCCCTTTGTACTCAAAAGTGACAAAGTCACTAATTTTTGTGATAAAATAAAAGGCAAAAGGCAAAAAAGCACTTATAGTATTTCCTAAGTAACTCGGGGCACGGCGTTCGCTGCGACGATGCACTCTTGCCAAAGGGAGATACCTTCTAGTGATTTCGTACTAAGTATTAGGAACATGGAGTTCACTAATACAGTGTATCCTACTTGAAAGGTGCAAATCACTAAAGTATTTTTTACACTTTATAAGGACTCAGAGCACGGAGCTCGTTACTACGATACTATCTTGTAGATATTAAAGTGTAAATTATACTTATTTTAAAGTGCTTAAAGATGAAGAACAAGCTTATTTTATCTAACTTGTTTAGATTTTGTTTACCTCAAACACTCGTAATTAAGGCTTGCTATGCCTTAAGTGTTTGAATTTGGGAAGCTTGTTTTTGCCTCAAATTGCTTATTTAAAAAGAAGCCTAACAATTTGCCTCAAGTGTATAATGAGGATTGTTTTGCCTTAAGTTTCTTAAAGTGAAATTTTATCAAGGGGATATTTGACTTATATGTTTTCCTAAGTGTTACCATCATTGCCGATAACACATTAGTATGTGCCACATTATTTTTTTTTTTTTTTTGGGAATTAATAATTAAATTTGGGAAGTCCGAAAGTCCTTAATTTGTGGAGTTTTTGATTTCAAAAAGGTCTTTATTAAATCCACTTATTTTGGTAAATCTAATTAGGTAACTACTTTCCTAAAATTTTGAAGTCATAAGTTAATTTGCATTTCAAAATTTTATGGACTTTAGTTACCTAAACCGAATTACCTTAGATTGATTTTTATTATTTTTATTTTATTTAAAAAAAAAGTTTTTTTTGGGCATAATGGCCGGTTGATTTTCAAAAATGTGGGAGTTGAGTTTGAGTTTACCTATCTAGCTAGAAAATAGGGAGAGCTAAAAAATAGGGGGAGTTGAGTGTTTTTAGGATTAGGAAATGTTATCTCAAATTAATGTTGAATATTTAACTTCAAATTGAATACTTCCTAAAAAATATCCTAAACCCTTCCTCCCTCCTTTCTCACCCTCCTCACCGATCGCCCTATCTCTCCCTCGTCAGTCTCTCGCTCTCAATCTCACAAACCCTAGAAAATCCCTCTCCTAAAATTCTTCCTTCTTCTTCTCAAATCATCAATGGCTTCACCATCCAAAGCAACCACCGAGCCAATGGAAGTCTCTCCAATTGTGGGTGAGGCTAGATTTTTCTCTCCTATGGAGACATCACCGGCGACAACACCAGTGACATCACCGCCCAATTTGGCGATTGTTGTGTCTGGTCCTCCTCCAATTCCAGTCGCCCAAGCGCCTCCCGCCATGGCTCCTTCCCAACCAGCTGCAACAACCACCAAAGCCACCAAGAAGAAGCGGAAATCTCCGCCACAACCACCAACTGTCCAAGCACCTAAAAAGAGGACTTCAAGCAGATTAAGGGCTATCTTCAATAAAGCAAATTCCAACACTCCAACTGATCCTGTTGAAGTATAATATGAAGACTCTCAGAGTTTGTCTTCCGCTCATGCCTCGGATGAAAATTATACCGTAGAGCAAGAACCTACAGAGGATGACTTCGATCAGTGGGTGGATGAACATGAACAAGATAGTGAAACCCTTGTTGCAGCACAACAAAGACTTGAAAAAGGGAAGGGTGTTCAGGGTGCTGACAAAGGTGTTACCCGCAGAAGGCCAGCACCTTCGGGAACACCTCTGCAAGCTCAGACCAAGTCCAAATCTCAGGAGGTACATCATTCTTCTCCTCATGTCTCTGATTCTTCTGATGATTCTGAAAATGAGCATGTTAGAGCTGAAGATAATGAAGCTTTTCCTTTAGATCATTATTCTCTTGAGTTCTATAAAGAGTCGGGTATGTCTTTTTGGCTAAAGCATAGCAATACCCCTTTTTGGGAAGAGAAAAACATTGATGAGGATGATTTAAAGATAAGTGGTGTGTATCAATTCCTTGAGGACCGGAATTTTTTGATCCCTAACACCCAAGCAATGGCTTATGTTGATAAGGTGGTAAGGAATTTTTATGCTAATCTTAGTCCAAACATAGACAATGAAACTGCTCCAGAATTCGGAAAGGTGTTTGTTAGGGGTAAAGTGTTTCTTTTCAACCCCAACATCATTAACAAAGCCTTAGGATTGCCCAATATCATTGAGGAAAGTTTTAATTGTAACAAAGATGCAATGGCTAAATTCCTAACCCACAATGAAGTCCAACATTGGCCAACCGATCCCAAAGTCAAATTCCCCGCCTCTAAACTTACCTCTCTTTACTCGGTTTTACACAAGCTTTGCTTGCTTAATTGGCTTCCTTCAAAGATTGATCAAAACCTTACTATGGAGCAAGCGAGAGTTTTGTATAGGCTAGGGAAGAACAAATCGATCAACTTTAGGAATCTAGTGTTCAAACATCTTTCGAATTGGCCTAAAAGAAAAGACCCATCCTACCTTCCATATCCATCCTTGATCTTTCGTGTCTTAACCTTTAAAAAATTTCAAGTACTAGGCTCTGATATCTTCACTTTCGGCCCTAGCTACTATGTTATTGATAATCAATTGAATAGAGGTAACCGACATGTTGATCTACCGTGGTCCAAACCGTCCCCACCTTTGGTCTCCAAACCTATTCCTGCTCAGCGTTCCCAGGCAAAAGCTAGACCTTCTGTTCCAGACTTTTCGTTTCCTATCCCTACAGGTACAACAAAAAGTGCTACCCAAAGCGAGGTCAACACTTCTGACAGCACTTCTCCTATGATTTCCACAGTTGCTGTTGTTTAGGTTTTAAACAGGGTTATGGAAAACGTAAAGGATCAGGTCAACTCCTGGATGAAGATTCATGACGATTTGTCTGCATTTCTTGATCATATTTCATCACAAACAGGGGGAGGAAATGCTGCCTCGGATGCTACCGCAGGTGCTGGAACAAGTGCTGGAGGCAATAATACTCAACCAGGAAATGAAGAGGACGAGGCCAAGGAGGATGATGAGTAAAGCGGGATATGGTTCTTTATCTTCTGAACAATTTTATTTTGGTAGTTGCGTGGTGATTAAAACAATCTTTTTATTAGTTGTTTTTAAAAATTTGTGGTGGTGGCACTTAAACAATTTTATTTGGTTGATTGGTTTGTTAAACATTTTTTGGTTGGTTGTTTGAAGTGTGGGTTACACTTCATGACATTTGGATGTGTGTTTGTGACCGTGAACTGTTTCGGTCATTTGGTACTTTGTTTTTGTTTAAAAACTTTTTAAAAATGTCATTGTTAATTTTGGTTGACTCGCCTCTTTGAGGGGGAGTTATTTTTTGAGAAGATTGCATGTATATTCTAGTTGTGTGACTAACTTTGTCTTGCAGGTTGCAGCATTATTTAGTTTGTGAAGAAATATACAATTAAGGGGGAGATTGTAAGTGCAGAATGTGGTGATACCACAAGTGCTGACCACACTGTCCAAGTGATACCATCGGACAGTCTGCATATATTTGTATATTTGCTTCATAAATAATTGCTGGACTAATGACTAATATTATTGCAAGGTTTATTGTTTATGTTGGTCCATTTTCAGGTATAACCTATGCTAGAATAATGCAAAGAAGTTTAAAAAGAAGTTATGGATAAAATGTGATTTTATCCACAAGCTTTGGAGATTTTCTACACAACTAACACATGGGTGTTTGACCCATTCAAAGGCTGATTAGTTGAAGGAAAAATGTACAAGGCACATGAGCAAGGAGGTACAACTCGGCATAGCTTGAACTTGGGCACAAAGAAAAGTTGTTCCTATTTTATAGGAAATGTGGAGATTTCTCCCCAAGGATCGGCCTCCACTCTCTCCACTCTCTCCCCACGTTTTTGTGATCAACTTCAAGCCATGATGAGTATTCCCCAAGTTCTTGAAGCCTATATAAAGCAAGAGGATGTGAAGTTTCTAGACAAGGCAAACACAAGCAAGAACACACACTCCTCACAATAAAGTCTTTACACTCCTTGGTTCCTTTAAAATCCCAAACACTTTTCTATTCTTGTAATCGAGTATTATAAGTGTCTTGGCTAGGATATGGTCTCGTGTATTAGACTTAGTCGTTCCACAAAGCTTTCATTGTAATAGCATTAGGGAACTCTCGACCTTGTACTTCATCTCATATTATTTAGTGAAGGTCTCGCCTTTTGAGGCATCCCTCAAGATATATAATTTATATATCTTGAGAAAAATAATTCTTGTGTGATTTTTCCGCTGCAAACTCTTTTCAGAAACAGTTTTCTGTTCGTGTGTGTTAAGTGTTGCCAGAAGTGATATCGTTGTAGTGACAACACCTTTGATATCACTTCCTTTCTGACTTAAGCCATCGACTCACTTTTTCATTTCTCAAGTGTTTTTTTTTTTTTGTGTGTGTGTGTGTGTGTGTGTGTGTGTGTGTGTGGGTAGAAGCATTCTTCATAATTAAACATTTACTCAATTTTTAGTGATAATAAATAATTAATTTATCATTTTTAATTGTTATTATATTTTAAGTATAATAAAATTAACCATAAAAATTAAAGTAATACAACAACAACAAAATTTTAGTTTCAAAGTAATTTGGAGTAATTAAAATTTAAAGTAATATCTATATATAAATAATGGCTGAAGTCATTGGAGCCCCCTTCTATATTAGTTTCCCGCTCAAACTCACCTTCTATATATAGAAACTTTGATTAGGCTGTTGATTGGTCACACCCACATGATTTTTACTCTGCAGCGGCAGTTTGTTACGGACTACGAATTATATACACGTTTACACAATTACAAATATTAATTTATAGCAACTCTTCATTATCTACTAATTAAAAGTTATCTATAATAAAATCAAACTAAATCAAATAGGAGATCCCTGAAAATCAGTGTTGATAATATCTCCATTTGAATTGGCTCTTCCATCAACTACCTTGATTAGACTCCAGCGTATCTCAGTTTCCGATCCTACATTCATATACCAAATTCAAAATTCAGTATTTTTGGACTAATCTTAATCAATCAAAAAAATACAACCTAATATTAAGCTAAATGATATATTGTTAATCAAAACCTAAATTATAAATCAGATAACCATTCAATCATATCTCAAATTCGAAAATTGGGATTTTACAACTAATATTAGCAAAAATCAAAATTTCAATCCTGCAATCATATCCCAAAACCTACAGAATAATAGTCTATTCTAAATAGGCTATTATAAATATAACCTCTTTCTCCATTAGTAGACTCAACACATTCATTCTTCTACACATACATCTTATCAAAAAAATAAAAAATATTTGACAATGGATGTATCACTGTTCAGCAACCTTCGACGTGGGAGATTAGATTGGAGAATCAAGGTTAGAGTTGCTCGTTAATGGAGTATTCCTCTCAAGAACAGAATTCGTATGCCCCCCCTTCTATTGAGATGGTTCTTGTGGATGAAGAGGTAAAAAAACAAATTTCAGTGCTGATTTTTATTATTCTAAACATTAATTATCTAATATATTTATTTCATTTTGTTTTTTATATTAGGGTTCAAGAATACAAGCAACAATACCAAGGTCTTCCATGGAAAAGTTAGACAAAGAGTTTAAAGAGCACTCAATTTATGTTATTACTCATGTTCTCGTAGTTGAGAACCGTGGTAGGTACAAGATAGTGTCGCATCCATACAAAGTCATCCTCATGAATTCAACAGTAGTTTTTCATGTTTCTGGAGAGGGGAATTTTCCTTGGCGAAATATAGTCCGATTAGTAACATTTTCAAAGATTTCATCCATTCAAGATGTTGATAATTCAGAACTAAAAGGTCAGTCGATCTCTATTATTCTCTTGCTAATATACATTTGTATAGCGGTCGATATAATTAAAACTATGTTAATGTAAATATAAATCTATTTTTTGCCAGATGTAATTGGAAAAGTGGTAGGGAAATGACAACTTAAACATCAAGGTGATTCGAAATTTTTGGAGGTTGAGATTGAAGATGCCAGGTTTTACTTCTACTTTAACAAATATATGTTATTGGTAGCTTAGTTTGTTTTTTTACTTTAGAATTTCAAAAAGGTTGTACTGATTAATAGTTTCAGATTTTTGTGTGAAGAATATGTAACTACCAATAACATACTTCGTTTTTACTTCCACTAATTAAACTGTAGAATAATTACTATTTATATAAGAGGTTTTGAGCAAGAAACTGAAAAGGTTTCATTCAATCTAAGACCTTTGGAAAGGCTTAAAGTTTATTTGAATAATCTGGGAGCACTTTTCTTAGAAAATGTTATTACTACTAGTAGGTAACCTGTGCTTTGCACGGGAAACTTATTTATTATTTTTTTGTAATTTTTTTGTTTTTATTTAATAAATTTATATAATAATTTTTGTAATATAGATATATAGTATATGAATTAAAACGTTGACAAAAACTTAGATGAGAACACCATGACCCGTCTCATGGTAGAGACGGGTCATTTTTGACCCATGACTCGGACACATGACCCGGACCAATGACCCAAGGGCAAAAAAAAAAACCGTTTTTTTGCTTTATTTTTAGTTTTTATATTTTTATTTTGGGGGTTTTTTTTTTCAGTTTACCAAAAGTAATAGTTACTATAACTAAATGTAACAAACGTGTTACTTATATGTAACAGTATGTATACATAAAAGTAATACATATATACAGAAAAGTAACATTGTTTTTTTTTTATTTTTTTATTTTTTATGTTTTCTTCGTTTGCCAAAAGTAATACTTACTACAACTAAAATGTAGCGAACGTGTTACTTATATGTAGCAGTGTTTATACATAATTGTAACACATATGTACAGAAAAGTAATACTTCAACCATTTATACTTTAGAACTAAAAACACGCGTGTTAGTAATATTGTAAAAATAAGAAAGTAACAATTTTATAAACGAATGTTACACTTTACATGTATAATAACATTGTAAAACAGTTACGTTTACTTGTATAATAGTATATCTATATGTTTTTAAATAATAAGTTACAATAGGTTCAACTTATCATGATACATGTAAAAGTATTACATTATTTATAGAACTGTTACAATTTCATCTACTAATAATAGTAATAGTTACTATTAATAGTTAACTGTTATTTGCTTAATACCATTAGCTAATACTATTAGTTACTACATAAGGTAACTATTATAATAGCTATTACTAATAATAGTAATACTTAAATAATATAGTTAACTATAATAGTAACTATTACTAATAAGAGTAATAGTTAACTATAATGGTTAACTATTATAGTTAACTATTACTACTAATAGTAATAGTTTCTATAATAGTTAACTATTATAGTTACCCTTTATAGTAACTATTATTATTAGCTAATAGTTACTAATAAGAACCCTTTTGAATTGCGTTCGTGGGCCAACATGCTATGAGGATATAAGAAAGGTTAATGGTGACGTGCATGGATCATTTAGAGATGCTTTCAATGCTTTGGGGTTGCTTGATGATGATAAAGAGTACGTTGAAGGTATAGCTGAAGCAAGCCATTGGGGGTCTGGCCATTCTTTGAGGAGCTTATTCGTCAGGTTGTTAATGTCTGGATCACTTTCTCGACCAGAGTATATATGGGAAAAATGCTCGGACTATTTGTCAGATGACATCTTGTATATGCGTAGACGTCTTTTGGATCATCCAGGTAAAATTTATCTATTTACTTATGATTTATTTTTTAAAATTTTAATTCTTTGTTTAAATACAAATTTACAACCAATTGTTATTATAAACTAAATTGTTTTTTTTTACCAGGATTACAACTCAGTGCAAATGAAATTCAGAATTTCACTTTGTTAGAAATTGAAAAGATTTTCGCAATAGGGGGAAAAGTCTTAAAGATTTCCCAACTATGCCGTATCCTGAGAATTTTGATTCATCAATATTTAACAATCGTTTAATATCAGATGAATTGAACTGTCACGCCCCAGAAAATTCTAAAATCCATAAACATAAAATTTACATAATGTACATCTCCAAAATGCAAAATACCAAACCGGGCGCGTGAATTCAACTATAAACCAATACCATTAAACAACACCTCACGAGATTTCAACTCGGAGATAATCTACAAGTGCGGAAGCAAGAACAACTACTAACATAAAAACTCAATGGATAACAGTATTTACAAAACACTGTACTACCTCGATCTCACAACAAAATACATAAAGGCTCCGAAGAGCAACTACCCCAAAGGAGGTCAACCTGCTCAGAAGATTCCCGCTACAACGGACCTCACAACGCTACCACTTGCTTTCCTGGGGGGGTTAAGGAAAACAACAAAGATAAAAAGAAAAGGGGTGAGATAAAATCTCAGTAAGCTACTAAATGCATCTAAGTGCCATGCTGCCATGAACAGTAATATAACAATAAGCATTCATAATGTACAATCACATAACAACAAATGAGAGGCTCCCTATCGCCAACCGTCCCATACCGGTTGGAAATAACGACCAGCTCATCATGCAGCACATAAAGCTGAAATAAACACGTTACAAAGGATACCGAGCCAAGGTTTCACCAAACTGATAGAACAATCGTTGCGCAGCTTCAACCGATCAACCAATCAACAATAGCAGCATAACAGCTGAAGAGAACCCCGGTCAGAACCGACCAATCAATCAATCAACCCATCAAACCATCTTCATAGTAGCATAAACAGCTGAAGATGACAACCCCGGTACCGGAACCATAACAATGTAACATGTCACAAAGGACAGGGGAAATGACACAGAGTCATACCCAAAACGTCTAGCTAGAATACTCACTAATGGAGCTAGCTCATCCCAACCAAGGCCATCTAGAAGGGGAAAGAAGGACCAATGGGCGATGCTATACTGGACTTGGCTCGTGCCATTATAACATTATCCATTGCCTGACTCGAACACAAGTAACCAGCTGGACTTTCAAATAAATGCTAAGTAATAAATACTAGCTCGATAAACAACCAAAGATTCCAAAGTAGGGAACCATACCAAATAATCACCATAAATATGCAAACGATTACTCATGAAGAGTTCAACAACAATGAACACAAGAAATTCCTCATAGAGAGTCCAACACCGATAAACAGGGTTGCTCATAGAGAGCCCAACAACATTGATCATTAAAACATGATGATTCCAAGATAATGGACCATACCAAACACATCTTTAAGATGATACCCATGAGTTACTCATAAGGAGCACAACTCAAACGGTCGCTCACAATTGGTACAATAATTATTACCAAAACGACCCTAAACGTCTACTCATAAAGAGTACTATGACCATGAACTCAACCATCTCTTACACTTGAAATTCCAAATAGGAAAACTGAATAAATATAACTTAAGTCTAATCAACACCGTAGGTACCCAATCACCAATTCACGTCTTACATCCGTTCATCAACGAACCAATTCTTAACACTCGAACGAACCCAAAAGGTTACACCTATTCATATATGATCACATACGGACCAAACCCAACACTTTGGTGTTCCATAACAACCCTCTAGATACTATAGGATATCACCTAAAACCTAGACCAAGTCTTATCCAAAAATCAATTCGATTGGCACAATCATGAACACCTCATAAGATGACCAAACATTCCCAAACAATACTTAGACTAATTCCATAACACAATTGCTCACAACGGAACCACTTTACAACCCTAGAGTGTTCCACTATGCTCATACAAGTTAAATAGAATAGTACTAAAAACCTAGACCAATTCTAAACGTTTTTGTGTTATGAAACACTTACTGAGAGCTTGACCTAATCTGAACCTGAAACTCAATTAAATAAACCCACTCATATCTAATTACTCAAGGAGATCTTTAAAACGATAGTTTACACGTTTAAAACGGAGTCCGGATGAAGAAGTTATGACCTCCGAAAGATTGAGCGTAAAACGGACAACCTGGGGAAAAGAGAAGGGGGGTGCGCACGCCTCCCTTAAAAGGGTGCGCGCGCCTCCTATGATCAGAAGGTCGAGATTTTTGAAGTATAAGAGGGAGCGCACGCTTTCTAAAACAGGGTGCACGCGCCTCCTTGCCCGGAGGGACCAAATCAGCCATTTTTTCTGGGTTTGAGCTACTTTTCTTACCATTTCACAACCCACTAAGATCAACACTTCTAACTATCATAACAAAGAACCAAAACAACATATATGCTTACAAAAGACTTATTTTACAACCCAAACAATCCAATCCAAGAGATGATTCAAACACCCAAATTTCACAAAAATGGATAAATTACAAATAAATTCCAAATCAACCAAAGAAGCCATATATATCAACTAGAGCATCAATGGAGTTAAAGATGAACATTTTTAGCATAAATGGGGGAAAATGACGGAATTCAAATTTTCTTAGCTCTACAGATCCTAGCGACGATCTAAACATTTTTCATAAAATGAGCAATAAGAAACAATGAGAGGAAGATGATCAAAATGAAGGAAAAAGGAAGGAGTTTTTCTTACCTCAACAACAATGGAGAGAGAGAGAGAAACTAGTGTGTGTGTGTGTGTGAGGAAGGAGGGAGTATGCAGGAGAGTGAGGGAGGGAGGGAGGGGGAAGTAGTTAAGATATTAAAGAAAAGTTTCACAATTAACCCCTCCACTACAACATTGAACACATAAACCCTTTTCGACTAAATCCCCTATCTTCACACTTAGCACAATTGATTAATTTAAAATGCTAGACATAAAATATTAAGAAACAGAAAATGCACCCATAAATAAATAAATAATTAAATAAATATTTATTACTAAGAAAATAGAGACGGGTTTTCGGGTCGTTACATGAACTATGATAGAGATTCCTTATTGGATGAATACATAAAGTTGTTTGGATTGTGTACGGATGAGCAGAAGTATGCTCATGATACGATTATGAATAAAGTTGAGTCTGGAAATGGAGGAGTTTTTTTCGTCTATGGTTCTGGTGGTACAGGGAAAACTTTTTTGTGGAGAATTCTTTCGGCTGCTTTGAGATCTAAGGGTGAAATAGTTTTGAACGTGGCATCCAGCGGTATAGCATCTCTTTTGCTGCCCAACGGTCGAACTGGTCATTCAATATTCGGTATTCCATTAGTCTTGGATGAAGATTCAACGTGCAATATTAAACAAGGTACCCCACTCGCAGAATTAATGGTGAGAACCAAGCTTATTATTTGGGACGAGGCGCCGATGGTTCATAGGTACTGTTTTGAAGCGCTTGATAAAACTTTACGAGATATAATGAGGTTTTCGAATCCTGATAGCATAAACCAAACATTTGGTGGGAAGACTTTTGTTATGGGTGGAGATTTTCGTCAGATACTTCCAGTAATTACTAAAGGCACCAGGCAAGATATTGTTATGGCAACAATTAATTCATCACACTTATGGTCGCATTGCAAAGTTTTGAGGCTTACCAAAAATATGCGACTTAAATCTATGGAGAGTGATTCAAGTGGATTGGAGCTAAAAAATTTCCCCGAATGGATTTTAAGTATTGGGGATGGTACGTATGGTGGCGACAACGATGGTGTTGCTACTATAAAAGTTCCTGATGATTTGCTTGTGCACACATCTGGGGATTTGATCGAGGCTATGGTTGAAAGTACATATCCTTCTTTTACAGATCATTTTGATAATGATGCTTATTTACAGGGAAGAGCTATACTTGCACCAACCCTCGATGTTGTAGAGCAAATAAACGAATACATGGTTTCTCAGAACCACTCTGATTGCAAAACGTATTTGAGTTCAGACTCAGTTTGTAGGTCAGAGAGTTCAAATCTTTTCCACGACATTCATTCGACCGAGTTTTTGAATACAATAAAGGCATCCGGTTTGCCAAATCATCAGTTGAGCCTTAAAGTTGGTGTTCCGGTTATGTTATTAAGGAATATTGATCATAGTGCAGGCTTGTGCAATGGTACTAGATTAATTATAACAAGTCTCGGTGAATATGTTCTGGAAGCAAAGATTTTAAATGGGACTAATGTTGGAGAAAAAGTTTTCGTGCCGAGAATGTCATTAACTCCATCTGATTCACGTTTGCCGTTTAAGTTACAGAGGAGAGAGTTTCCTTTGATTGTTTCATATGCAATGACAATCAATAAAAGTCAAGGTCAATCATTGACGCACGTTGGTTTGTTTCTTAAAAGGCATGTGTTCAATCATGGTCAGTTGTATGTTGCTCTTTCTAGAGTAACTACTCGTGCTTGTTTGAAGATTATAGTATGTGACGAAGAGGGAAATACCGTAGATGAAACGACTAATGTTGTTTACAAAGAAGTTTTTCAAAATTTATAATCATTGTGACTAATACTAATATAAATATTCTCATTTAATGTCACTTATAGTATTTTATTTATTTATTTATTTAAGTTTTTTATTTATTAAAGTGTTTTAGCCGTGCATTTAACGCACGGGTGTTACACTAGTTATTATAAAATGAAGGGAGTAATTTTTAGGCCTATCACCCTTTTAACCCCTCGTACTATAGTGAAGCTTTGCTTTTAACCATCGTTGTTTTTTTTAGCAGTTTTAACCACTCTACTATAGATACGCACTCATGTTAACCTTACCCCCTAACGACATCCAAAAAAACTAACTTTCGTTAATAAAACTTAACGAAACATAATCCCAAGCCACCCCAATCTGTAATGCCGCCTCTAGTCTCTGACCCGGCAACACCCTCACTGTCGAAAATGTCAAATTAAATAGAAAAACCCAAAATTTGTCTAAAATTTTGATTATTCTGTAGAGCTTCATCTTTCCTCTCCGTCTTTCTGTCCTTTATTATTATTTTTTATTTTTTGCGTTTTTTTCAATTACATTGAGCTCATATAAGTACTCTTTGCACAACCCATTTTGTCCAAATTATTATGAGACGGAGGAAGTACTCCCTTTGTTCTGATTTAAGGTTCTTACTTTCCTTTTTTATCCGTCCCAATTAAAGTTTCTTATTTTTTATTACTTAAAATAGACAATGAGACCCACTTGTCATTTTCACATCAAAAATTTTCTACCCAGTTTACTTTTGGAAAAATGACTACTGAAGGTAACGTACTTACACATTCCGTATTAAATAAAGAAACCTACTACTTAGTGTCTAAAAAATGCAATATACTTTTATAAGTGATATCAAATAATGTAATATTTAAAATTTCAAATGGATGTCGTTAAAAAAAGTTAACATTTTAATAACGAAATTAACACACATTAATAAATTAACACCCGTTGGCCCCATTGATACGAACCTTCAATTGAAAACCCACATGTGCCGTTGAAAGAGACGGAGAATTTTCCGGTGGGTTTGTCCAATTCGTAGCTCAAGATGCCTTTGTGTAAAATTCCGACTGGGAAATCGTAGTCTTGAATGATGTCGTACGCCGATGGAGCTTCTAATTCAGATAATTCAGATGAGGAATTTGATGGCAAAGAAATAACGAGGAAGATTGTTAGATACTCCCTCCGTCCCAAACTAAGTTTCTTACTTTCCCTTTTTGTTTGTCCCAGACTAAGGTTCTTAGTTGCTTTATTACCTAAAAAGGACCATGGGACCCACTTATCATTCTCACAACAAAAACCCCCTAACCCCACCCACTTTATCTCTCCTACTTTCTCTTACTTACTTTTTCATACTCACAACATTTATTTTTTCTTACTCTCCGTGTAACTAAGAACCTTAGTATGGGATGGAGGTAGTATGAAATTGTTGCCAGAGAAATTGGGGTTTTGATTCTTAGCCAATTCATTGTTCGTCAGATTCAAAGTGAAAACCAGAAGGAAAATAATTCTTGAAGAGTTTTGTTTTCGCTCTTTTCCAGATCTCGATTTCGGATGGGTGGGTATTACGGGGATCTTGTTGAAGACGAGGTGAGATGGTCGGCGATGAACGAATGGATTACAAATAGAGAACGGGCGGTGGACGAAAGGATTACATAGAGAGAACGGGCGGTGGTGAAGAGATGGGGCTGAGAGCGGAGGTTGCTGCCATTGGGAGGGGAAGGTGTGTCGGCCGGAGAAGGAAGGGAGGGCAGCGTCGACCTGGTGAAGAAGAGAGAAAAAGACGTGGGTATTTTCAAACTTTCCCTGCATTTCTAAGAAATTTGACTTAACCCCTTTAGGTGGTTAAATTGTGGTGTTTGTTAGGATGGAAAGTTAGTTTTGACATAAACATTCGTTAGAATTTTAACACCTCGTTTTCCACATCATCATTTCGTTAAAAAAATTAACACCGTTAATTAAAAAAGAAATTGGTTGCATAATTTAAAAACTACTTAAAAAGTATATTGCATTTTTTAGACACTAAGGAGTATGTTGCATTATTTGATGCAAATAGGTGAAGTACGTTACCTTAAGTAGTCGATTGGCCGTTTACTTTTCATAATCACAACTTTATTTTTTCTTAATTTCTGTGTTTATTACTTAAAATAGACAATGAGACCTATTTGTCATTCTCTCATCAAAAACTTCCTACCCACTTTACTTTTTATTATCACAACATTTATTTTTAATTTTTTTTTTCCAATGCAAAATAAAAATAGGAACATTAAATCGAGATCTGAGAGTATCTAACTGTTTCTTTTTATCTTGTCTGGAGCCTGGAGTTAAGGGTACCACTACAAAAAAAAATGATTTTAGCGGCACTTTAAAAAATGCCCAAAACGGGAAAAAAAATGTCGGGAAAGCTATTTCTGGCATTTTTGTAAGTGCCGGCACTTTTTAAAGTGCCGTATTTTAAATAAAAATATTTTTGAACTTACCCGAATTCGAACACAAGACCTCTGGCATTTAAAGCATGCCTTCTACCGCTAGGCTAAATCACTTTTTGTTATAAATTTTCACATACAATTATTTATTACAAAACAAAAACTTATATTAGTGCATTTGTAAGATTGTAGTCCATTAAAATTTAATATAAGTAACAAATTAAGGCAAGGTTACATGATTAGATTTAAAAATTAAATATAAATTTCAAAACAAACATCTTGTTTTTAGCGGCATTTTATAAAAATATGCCAGAAATTAGCGGCACTTTTCCAAAAGTGTCGCTAAATTTCCGGCACTTTTTCATAAGTGCCGCTAATTTCCGGCACTTTTCCATAAGTGCCGCCAATTCCCAGCACTTTTTTGTAAAGTGCCGGAAATTAAATTAGCGGCACTTTTGAAAAAAGTGCCGCAAATTTACGGCACTTATGAAAGTTCCGGGAAAAGCCATTTTTGTTGTAGTGTACTCCGCATGTAGAGCTGTCAATTTGGGAAAATGGGGCGGGATGGGACGGAACTACGAAATCCCGTAATTTTACATTATGGGATGGTACGTCCCGAATTCTTTGCCGGTCATAAAACTCTTGTCCCTTCCCATTTCACCTCGGGACGTGGGACAATACGGGAGAATGCAGGACAAGAAGAAGCTAATATTATAAAACTAAAATCTAACTGAGATGATGCCAAAACTTTAAATTGAAAACATAAGATTAATCTTTTACAATCCAATAAGATCAAAACTTCTTAATTTCATAAAATAGCTTAATCAACACAAAAAGACTATGGGTAGCTGAAAAAACAATACTAAAATTAAGTGCTAAAATAACTTTGAGGTGAAAGATTAAAATTAAAATTAAAATTAAAATTAAAATTAAAATTAAATTAAAATTAAAATTAAAATTAAAATTAAAATTAAAATTAAAATTAAAATTAAAATTAAAATTAAAATTAAAATTAAAATTAAAATTAAAATTAAAATTAAAATTAAAATTAAAATTAAAATTAAAATTAAAATTAAAATTAAAATTACAAAAAAATGTGGGACGTCTCGTCTCATTAAAATTAAAAAAATAAAATTAAGTGCTAAAATATCCTCTGTCCCCAAAGATTTTTTATTTATCATTTCATTGTCTCAAAAGTATTTTACATTTTTATAATTTAAGTTTAAATATGCAAACGCAACATGACTAATGAAGCAAGTGTCTTATTTTTATAATCAATTACAACTTTTAGAATTTCACTTGAAACATTAGATCGACACTAATGTTTGGTCAAAGTTCATTTTTGTTGACCGTAAAAAGTCAAAATGAGACTATCTTTCTGGGTCAGAGGGAGTAATATTTTTTTTTTTACTGTATTTGACTAGGGACCAACATGCATAACCAAATTACAAAACAAAAAAGTCCAATGTAGAATGCTTAAGGAGGAAATATTAAACAAAACAAAAAAAGTCCAATGTAGAATGCTTAAGGAGGAGATATAATTTGTAAGAAAGTGGAAAACCACATGCAAACCACCTTAATTTTTGGTTTAAGCAAGTCTCCAACTTGGTCGTTTCCAATTTAAACCCCTTAAATTCAACACACCCAATTAATCCATGCATGCAACCCAAAAATGGCTAATGATAATCAACCAAAACTGAAACCACCAAATAAAATGCATTTATTTTACTTGTTTTTCTTCATAATTGGTTTGTCAATTGGTGTCATTTCTAATACATATCTCAAAGCCTTCTCCTACACCACCACACAAACCTTCCTATATTCTCTTACTTCTCCTTCAGTATTGCCACCATCTCTTTCTCCTCAACCACCACAACAACCACCACCGCCGCCGCTGCCGCCACCACCTAAGACGATACTGGTGGTGACACGGCCGACGAGTACTACTATTAATGGAACATCTAGTTATACTAACTCCATTGTTTCATTGAAAGAACAAGTATCACTTATACATAATATGAGTGATGAGGAATTACTTTGGAGGGCATCTATGGTCCCAAAAATTCAACAGTTTCCTTACAAGTATGTTCCTAAAGTGGCTTTTATGTTCTTAACACCAGGTCCACTGCCCCTTGCTCCTTTGTGGGAATTGTTCTTTAAAGGTCATGAAGATCTTTTCTCTATATATGTGCACCCTCATCCTTCTTTTAATAAAGATTTGGCCCCTCAAGATTCTGTTTTCTACGGACGAAGAATTCCGAGCCAGGTAATTGGCTATAGAATTTTAAAGACGTATTTGTTTTTTATTTATATTAATTTATAATGTCATGACGGCTATAATTGGGCTTATAAATAGGCTAACACAAATCTCCCTAACGGGATTCGAACTCGTGACTTCCGCTTTGGAAAGCTAACATCGGATACCGCTTGAGCTAGAGCTCTTTGATTTTAAACACTTATTCATGTTGAGTAACGATTCATGTAGTCGTAAAAGTTTACTTGTAGTTGCAGTAGTTGATTGGATATCATGTTTACAACTCATGTCAAGACTTAAAACACCATTTTGTGATTAGCATCCACGAAATTTAATAAACAATTTGTTTTGTGTTTTTTTTTTTTTTCCAGCCGTTGTGGTGGGGAACTATGTCGATGATTGATGCAGAAAGACGACTATTAGCAAACGCGCTTCTCGATTTCTCTAATCAACGATTTGTTTTACTCTCTGACTCATGCATTCCATTATTCAACTTCACCTCAACTTATAATTACCTCATGAACTCAAACGTAAGCTTTCTAGGGTCATATGATGACCCTAGGAAAGCGGGTCGCGGGCGGTACAACCACCAAATGTGGCCCACTATTGCCATTCAAGATTGGCGAAAAGGGTCCCAATGGTTCGAGTTACACCGTGATCTTGCCCTTCAAGTTATATCTGACCGCAAATATTACCGCGTTTTCCAAGAATTTTGTCACCCACCATGTTATAACGATGAGCATTATTTGCCAACGCTTGTGAATATTCTTTATCCAGAAATGAACTCGCGGAGATGCGTTACTTGGGTGGATTGGTCACGGGGCGGCCCGCATCCGGGGAAATTTGGAGGGAATGTCATTACGGATGAATTCTTGAATCGGGTCAGGTTCGGGTCATGTGGTTCGGATGTAGATGCTAACTCAATTTGTGTGCTGTTTGCTAGAAAGTTTCTGCCCGATGCAATTGAGCAATTGTTAAAGATTGCTCCAATACTGTATGGCTTTTGAACCCCAAACTATTATTCCATTAATCCTTCTATGCAGAAACTATGATTTATGTAAATAAATGTTCGATCGTTTGATCTAATTTTGTCATAATTTTTTTTTCTTCATTAAACATTGACTAATAAGAGTTTATAAAAATTTTGCTAAAAAAAAAGAGTTAATAAAAATTTGGGTTAATGACAGATTAGGGTCTGAACTGCAGGGGGGGTGCGTCTAAAAGGGGCCTGGGTTTTTTTTTTCCGCTAGATCAGGGCTCAATATCTCAAATTTTCGGCAGTTAAGGGTTTTTTGACGGAAATCGTTAGAAAAGTCAGTTAAGTGCCATGTGCCGAGCACGTGATCGTCAAAATGGATGGGTTTGTAATTGATATTAGCAATGAAGGACTTTAGTGAAAATTTTATAATTTGAGGGACTTCAACTAAAATAGAAACTCCTTACCTAAACCTACATTATTCCTTTACATCCTCCATTTTCATTTATCCCAGGCACACTACCGACGGCGAGAACGACGGCCTTCACTTCCCACCCACTCCTCTCTTTACACTAGGGGTGTGCTTGGTTCGGTACGGCTCGGTTTTTGGGCAAAACCG
Organism: Campanula takesimana; assembly: GCA_026119855.1. NCBI lineage: Eukaryota > Viridiplantae > Streptophyta > Magnoliopsida > Asterales > Campanulaceae > Campanula > Campanula takesimana. The sequence continues at coordinate 59,977 of JAOWBW010002107.1, forward strand.
CTACTGTACCGAATTAGTTGGTTTCTGAATAACAAATTCGACACCTTCGGTTTTTGGTCGGCATCGGTATGGTCGGTTTTCGGGTTCGGTATGGTCGGTATCGGTAGCGGTCCCAAAAAACAATCCCAAAAAAATCAGTCCCAAAATCGAAATTAGGGTTTCCAGATTTCCACACAAAACATATTGTCGGCAAAGGCAAAAGAGTGAACGGAAGCTTACCGGAAATGTTTGGAGGCTTGAACTTGAAGAATCGATGGCGAAATTGAGGGTTGTAGTCGTCGGGGTTGAGAGAGAGAGATGGAGCGGCGCTTGAGTGAGAACTGAGAGTTAATGGAGAGTTAATGGAGATTGGAGGCTTACCAGAAAATGAAGAGTTAATGGAGATTGGAGGCTTACCAGAAAATGGAAATGGTGATGGATGTGAATCTATCGGGGTTGAGAGAGAGATGGAGCGGCGATGGATCGGAGTGAGAGAGAACGCGAAGTCGAGAAGAGGAGCAATGAGATACTGAGATTAATTAGGGTAATTTGTATATATACTTAAAGTAAAACGACGTAGTATTGATGATCGGTTCGGTTCGGTTCGGTAGCTGAGTCGGTTTACTCAGGCTTCATCCGAAACCGTCCCGATTTGATCAGTTTTCTTAAAAAACCAAACCGTGTCCTATACTATTGGTCGGCGTCGGTTCATATCGGCTCGGTTTTTGTCGGTTTTGGTCGGTTCTGGTCGGTTTTCGGTTTTGTGTGCACACCCCTACTTTACACCCGTTTCCCTCCCTCGTACCCTCGCCACACCTCCGCCCAATGATTTCCAGTAGACACAAACTCGACCTCCTCAGCTAACTTCCATCACCGTCCAACGATTTCTCCGAAATTGGGATAATTTAGGGATTGCGGGATAGTTTGGTCGAAAAATGGTTGGTTTCCGTTAGGTTTGTTACATGAAATTTTAAGGAGGGAGTAAAGGGATTGCAGGATAGGAGGGGGATGAGTTGAAGATTGAAGAGAGTAGATTAACGAGGTTGAATGGGTTTGTTCATAATTTTGGATTTTGTTTCTGAATTTTGATTAAAAGATGGATTTATTCCTGGTAACAATGGTGATTGTAAAGGAGATGGTGTTGGTAAGGCTGGAAGTAGGAAGGACGGAGGGGGAGCGTTTTTTTTTTTTTTTTTTTTTTTCTATAAAGATGAAATTGATGGGAATAAATATATATATATATTTTTTTGTAAATAGTGATAATTACTTTACGTTGTTTTAAATTTGGTGAATGTAAAAATTAATTTATATTATGTTCATAGAATAAAATTGAAATTTATTTATAATTTTCTTTATTTTAAATTTATTATTTAGAAAAATCTAAATCCTTTGATATTTAATATAGCTATTATGTACTATCTAAAAAAAGTTTTATTTGTTCAAAAAGACACTCATTTAGGGACAAAGATTTCTTGAAAACGGACACTCATTTAGGGACAGAGGGAGTAAAAGTTTTCCATTGTAAATAGTGATAATTACTTTATGTTGTTTTAAATTTGTGAATGTAAAAAGTAATTTATTATGTTCATAGAATAAAATTTAAATTTATTTATAATTTTCTTTATTTAAATTTATTATTTAAAAATATCTAAAACCTTTTGTATTTAATATAGCTATTAGATTATTTAGAAAAATATTTATTTCATTTTAAACCTTTTGAGTTTCAAAAATTTCACTAAAACCCTACAAATTAATATCATTACAAACCCATCCATTTTGACGATCACGTGCTCGGCACATGGCACTTAACTGACTTTTCTAACGATTTCCGTCAAAAAGCCCATAACTGCCGAAAATTTGAGATATTGAGCCTGATCTAGCGGAAAAAAAAAAACCCAAGCCCCTTTTAGATGCACCCCCCTGCAGTTCAGGCCCTAATCTGTCATTAACCCTAAAAATTTACTCATATTCATATTTATTATAGATACACCATTAGAAGTTAGTGTGTGCGTGTGTGTGTGTTGTGTGGGGGGGGGGTTGGTGATTAATGCTTCATAAATTTTATGTTAAAATTCAATCAAAGCTTGATCAGAGTATTACTCTCATTGTCTTTAATTAAAGTCAACCAAGTACAATAGAAAATCACTATTTAACTTGCATCCAAATATGTTTATATAATAATAACTCACTCATAATGATACACCTATAGTAACAAAATATTCATAATTTCCGTTATCAAAGCTTGATCAATTTAATCAAACGGAAGTCAAATAAAATAAAATAAAAGAGTGTGTTTTGGAGGAAACTAGTTCATCCATAAGTTATAAAATGTCTTGTTTTTCACCCTTAAATCCTAAACCTAAAACCCTAAACCCTAAACCCTAAACCTTAAGATCTAAATCCTAAATCTTAAACGTTATAAAAACAAGACTTTTTATAACTTACGGAGAAACTAGTTCCCCCAAAATTTTCTTAAAAGAAAAATGAGACAACATTGTTTTAAGGGAGAGAGTACATGATATCGAAAGGCCAGATTTTGTGGGCTTACCTTTTCCTGGTCCAGGGCTTAAGTGAAAGGCCTAATTCTTTTGGTTATGCGACATACTAAGAAAATCTGTATGGACCTCAGCGGCCCAACTACGAATAAGAAACCACTTTATTACTAAAAAAAGAAAAAGCATGAGAGAATATTCAAAATAATATAAAATAATTAATAATAGAGTAACTTGATCTTAATTATTTTTCAGTTCTTCTAATGTGTACGTAGGGCGTGTGCTTAGGGCATAGGATAAAGGGTAAGTATGATAGTGAATCTATGTAATTATAACATTTTTTATGGAAGTTTTTTTTTTCCACTAGTATTTTCTTTACTTTCTCTCGTTTTCAAACACATTTAGTTTATTTATCTCCATTTCTCTCTCTTTCTTACTTTTCATATAATCAATTAAAATAGTACTAATACAAAAAAAAAACACTAATAAAAAGTACACATCAAAATAGTGTTTTAATGTTTCAATAATATCGTTATGCGTATGTCCCTTTCAAAAAATGCACTACTATTTGTCAGTTGTAACACCCCAAATTTTTCAATAATAAAATACTCTTTAAATTAAATAACATCTATCTCAAAACCAGGGGATCTCAATCATCAACCACAATTCAAAACTAAACATTTAATGTAACGGCTAGTACAACCCACTAGCCCTAAAATAACGGTAAAGTAAACTGTCTTAAATGCTTCAATAAACCAAGAGCCGCCTTTCCTTGCGACCTATCAATTCCCTCTACTCTTTACCTGTGAAAAATATAAGGGAGGTGTAACGACCCCAAAACCCGTCCCTATTTATTTTATATTTTTGGGGATTTTTATTTGACTTATGTGTGCATTTTATGTGTTGCATCATATTTTATGACTTACACATCTTACTTGATTAAATGTGTTATTTACTTAGTTAGTAGTAATAATGGTTAAAGAAGTTAAATGATTAAGTTGAAACTATAGGGTCCTTTATGAAAATATAACTACAGGGGTTTATTTGTTGAAAATGGAAGTGGAGTGACTAAAGTATAAAATGGGTAAAGATTTTTATTAAAACATGTTTATCCTTCTCCTTCTCCCTCTGTGTTAAAAACAAACAGCAAAACTCTCTCGTTCTTCCTAGGGTTAAAGAAAAGGTAAGTTCAACCTATTTCGATTTATTTCTTTTTATTTACTTATCCGTTTTAAAATCTAATTATATAAAAATGATCAGGGCGTTCAGTAGGTCATTTCTACCCGAACAAAACATATTTCTGCGATACTTTTTCCGGAAATAGGTAAGCTACTAATTTCCCTTTAAATGTTAAAATGGTCATATATGTTATATTTGATACTTGTGATTGTTATTTTTGTGATTTGGATAATATTTGTGATACTTGTAATTTTGGGACAAAGGGAGTATTTGGAAAGTTGGTTTGAAATGGTAAGGAAAATATAAGAGTGTTTCTTGGGTTCTTTTGGTTAAGGATTATGTAAGAAGTATAAGTGTTAATGTGTAGTACTTTTGGGACGGTGAAACGAAGGGAGTAAAATTAGCAAGTTTTGGGCCTGTCAAGTTTTTGGGCGACCGCCCATGCTATCTGAAAGGTTTGGTCTGGAACAGAGTATTTTGGGCAACCGCCCAGTCTGGTATTGGCGACCGCCCATAATTGCTGAAATGTTGAGTTGTTCCAATCCAAGTGATTTAGAGTTCAATCTTGGTCTAGGTCTTAGGTGATATCCTAGAGTACCTAGAGGGTTGTTGTGGAACATTCTAATGTTTGAAATCGGTTCCTTTGTGAACATATGTGTTGTGGAATTTGACTGAATGTTAATTGGATATTGTTGAACATCTTTTGATGTGGTTTGGATTGGTTCATCTTTGTGATGTGTTTGGCTTGGTTTCCTACTTTAGAATCACTGCCCCCGGTTGTTGTTTAAGCAAGTATTCATTACTATGCTCGTGTTTAAAGTCCAGCTGGTACTTGTTGTGGTGTCAGGCAGTGGGAGAATTATAGTGGCACAAGTTAAGTTCACTATAAGTTTTTCCATTGGTACCTTGAGTCAGGCAATGAGAGAATTATGGTGGCACACAAGCCAAGTTCACTATAAGGTTTTTCGCTGTTGCCTTTTCTGTTTTCTCCAGTCCATATTGGCATTGGATGGGAGGAATCGCTCCCTTGGGTGAGCATTTGGGTTATGACTTTCTATCATATTCCCCCCGTTTTTACTTTGGTTCTTATGGTTATGGTTTGGTTTTCGGGATCCCGGCTTCAGCTATTTATACTGCTCAAATGGTTTTCTCAGATGGTATTCTCAGACAGTTATGTTTATTGGGTAAACCTTGGCTTGGTATCCACCGGAGTGTGGCATTTGTGGTATTTGTGGTATATGAGTTGGTTTTACCTATCATACTATGTGCTATGTGATGCTTATGATATTGTTCTTTATGCTTATCATTTTAGCATGAAACGTAGTTGCATTTTAGTAGCTTACTGAGATTCATTCTCACCCCTTATTTGTTTACTGTTTTAGATAAAGGCGAGTCCAGGGGATATGACACTTTGGCACGGGAGGACGTTGGAGTGGTAAGAGTTGGGACTTATTTTGTTAAGGTTACATTATGTAAATGTAAAACCTTTTGGGTAGAATACCCGTACTTCTTATTGTAACACCTATTTTGGATAATGTTGGTGTATGTACATTTGTATAAAAGTTTGTAAGCCTTTGGGCTAAGTACTTTCGTTGTGAAAGTTGGTTGTAAAGTTTGTTTAAAGTTAAATGAAGTCTTTGAACTTCAAGTGTGATTTTGTTAAACTTTATGAAAGTACATTTCGAAAAATTTTCAAAAGTGTTTTATAACGTCTTCCACTCGTGTCCCGAGCGTGGGGCCAAGTAGGACCACGGGTCTGGGGCGCGACAGGAGGGGTGAGCGAACAATGCTCAGTAAGTTCATACAGGATCTCTTCGGGTACTAGGAAGAGATGACCGAAAGAACAGAGCCAAACAATACTTTCAATGAAAGGCTAATCATCAATAACTTAACTGTAACATATTCAAGATTTACAGTTCCCAATACTTAGAAGAAATTGTGGCACTAACACAAGGATAATATTGATGGAGATTGTATATACACAAGTTCGTCAATTCTATAGTAATAATACACCTTTTCAGGGTGTTAAGTGAATAATAGACCTTATGCCTTTTCAGGGCGCTTCCTTATTAAGATATATCATGATCATTAAACTACTTCATCAGTAACATATAAATGTCTAAGTTCTTTTCAATCAAACTAGACAGTTTTCATTTAAGTCCTTTTCAATCAGACTAATTTCTGCTAAGCCCTTTTCAATCAAACAAAGCTAACTGTACCTGTTTCATTTAGATACAACAACATTTACACATAGTGTTCATAGGTACGAGAACACATAACACAATTCAATTAATTTTAGATACCCATTGAGCACGAACATATCAAGGGTAAGATCATTCCAAAAGACGTTCATATCAACGGAATTCAAATACTACCGGCCACTTGGTAGCTACACTGTAGAAAGAATAAGGGAATCCTACTTCAAAGGATTAAAACCCAAAGTCTACAGAGCGTAATCCCTTACCTTGGGTTGCTTGCTTTTCCACGTAGTTCTCCTTGCACGAATCTACAATCATGCAAAAGTCCAATCTTAGGTAAGTAATTCTATTTACTATAAGTACCTTAATCCTTTTAATCCATCTTGTTAACCTATGAGTTATTCTACTTTAACTCCTTCTACGGTTAACCAATACCCTATTAAGGACACTAAAACACCCTTAGGGTTTTCTATTAACAATACCCAACCTTTACTCTAGATACTACTGTTGCAACCAAAATACATCGCACACATATCACAACACACACACACACCGCACACACACACACGCTGCACACACACACACACACTGCGCACACACACAGAGCACACAATGCACGCATACACACGCAGCACACACTACACACACAATACACATCACACACTGCACGCACACATACACACACACATTGTTCCTTCTTCTTATACTTTATCATGCAACCCTAATTCATAACATCAATTTAGGGTTTCTAAATCATTGTATTCTAATGATTGAATCTATGTAGATGGAGGATAAAAAAGGTTTAAGGAGTTTACCTACGATGATCCAACTCCACCTTCTCTCTTCCTTCTCCGATCTCTCTCTCTCTCTCTCCCTCCCTCTCTCTCTGCCGGCTCTCTCTTTCTCTCTTGCCGTCTCTCTCTTTTTCTTGAGTAATAATAATGAGGCTAGGGTTTATAGAATGGGTATTTATAATATAGGGTTTCCAATTCCCTAACTAAAAGGGTTTACATTGGGTTTAATAACTTAAAGCCCGAAACTTACAGCCCAATATTCCTCTTTAATTAACTGGGCCCAATTAATATTAAAAGAGTCTTTAAAATAAAAGGAAATAATTAACTAAGGGGGCGGATATTACATTCATTCAGTAGAGTATGTGCACATAGCCATAATAAATCGTTTTCACATGCGAACAAAGTCTTAATTGTAAAATAATTTATAATTAATTAACATAAATGTATGACATAAAAGAGTATTTTATACTCCCTCCGGTCCAGAATAACTGTCACTTTTGGACCAAAATTTTGGTCCAAAATAATTGTCACTTTTGAGCTAAATGTCCCTTTTACCCTTGCATTGAAACTTATTCTCTTTTATTAATTGTCTTAGTGTGTGAGACATTAATGTAAGAAAGTTGCACACTTAATAGGGGTAAAGTTGAAACTTTTGTGATTAAGTCATGATAATAATTGCATTTCTTAAGAATTGTGCAAATGCAAAAAAATACAGTTATTTTGGATCAGGGGGAGTATCAAATAAACAAACGAATAGGATTTATGGCTACCTAGGATGGTCCAGCCTTGAACCCGGATATGAACCTGAACAGTAGGTCCTTACATATTCCCTCTATCTACCCGAAGAGCAATGTTAGGGGAACAAAATAAGGGCACAAAATCATGCTCACAACATCAGGTGACGATATTTTATTGGTTGCATCGATAATGGACCTGTCACGCTCTAATTAAAAGCACCAATAAAATCATTACACCTAAAATTTTGTGACTTTTTTGTTCCCCTAATATTATATTATTGTAAGTGGGCAAAAGGTTATGGGGTGTGCATTGACGCCGGACTGCCTATAAACATGGAAAAATCGGATTCCATCCAGATTGTGACATGTGGAAAAATTTGGAAAATCTAAGGTCTTTAAAATCCACTATAACAGTGCTTTTTTAATAGTAGTAACCATTGTTAATTCTTTCAAAAAAAAAAAAAAAAAAAATAGTTAAAATCTTTCTCTCTCCAACAACCCCTTTTGTAGTACACTTTTCATCCACCATGAACTCTTTAGAGAAGTACAAACTCTTTCCCCACCCAACAAACAATTTCATGAAACCCACGCATCAGTTTATTTTCAATATTAACGGTTTGAATGCATTTAATCCAGAGAGAAACAAAGGAAAAAAGAAATAAGTGGTAACGGCTGGGATGGTGGTCTTTGTCGCCGTTAATAGTGATGGCGGGAGATGATAGTTTTTGTCGATGTCAAATTGTAGAAATGAATGATTTTTTGGATTTGCAAGTGGAGGTAGAAAGACGGAGGCGAGGCAAACACCATTGTCGGTCTACCATTACTGTCAATCTGCTGGAAATTGAACAGTTTTATTTTGACCATTAAGCTAATTTGCTACTCTATTAATGAATTTATGGATCTCACTGAAATTGTATATCGAGCTTAAGAAAGAAAATCCCTTGAAAATCCAAAAACAAAAGAAAATAAAAAATATGAAATGTGTCTACCGTAAGCGAACATGGGATGTCGTTCCGTTTTCGAAGGTAGTGGAAATCTAAAGGAGGGTTGCAGTTTTCGTTCTGTCGTGGATATCCCAACAAATGAAATTTCTTAAAAAAGAAATTAAGTGTTTGTGTATGACAAGTGGAGTAGGGAAAATAAAAAAAGAAATTTGAACATTTTTTAAATGGGTTAATGACAGATTAGGGCCTGAACTGCAGGGGGGGGGCGTCTAAACGGGCCGGGGTTTTTTTTTTTTCGCTAGATCAGGGCTCAATATCTAAATTTTTCGGCAGTTAAGGGTTTTTTGACGGAAATCGTTAGAAAAGTCAGTTAAGTGCCATGTGCCGAGCACGTGATACACGGATTGGATGGGTTTGTAATTTATATATGCAATCTAGGGTTCTAATGCACATTGTGAAACTAAAGGGGCTAAAATAATAATGGGCTTAAACACAATAAAAGACTCCTCAACCCCCCCCCTCTCCTCTCTGTTTCTCCCTACACCGACCTCAACAATTTCGCGTCTCTCCCAACGCCGGCGACTTCCAACTGCCGGCGTCTCCCAACTCTCTCTCTCTCTCGAACTTCTGGCGCTACCCACTCCCTCTCCACCACTAAATCAACAAACCCTACCCCAATCCATCAACACCCCTTTCTCCAGATTTGTTGAAGCCGCACACCCCCTCCTCCCCTTTCAATCGACAACCGATCGGACCCTCACCAATTTCTCCTCTCTTTTGTGCGAGCAGAATCGAGACATTCGAGAAGAATATCTGGTCTAGATCTGACCAAATTCTCCCATGAAGATGCCGATTTGTTTGAAGCCCAGATTTGGGATTTTTGATTTTTTCCTCTAAGATTGAGCTGGAAATTTGATTGTAGTTCTAAAGATGTGGTTGTGGGAGAATGAAGATGGTGGCGGTGGTTTTGGTGTGTTGACGGTGGGGTGGTGGCGGTGGTGGTTTTGGTGTGTTGACGATTTGTTTGAAGCCCAGATTTGGGAATTTTGATATTTTCCTCTAAGATTGGCTGGAAATTGGATTGTAGTTCTAAAGATGTGGTTGTGGGAGAATGAAGGTGGTGGCGGTGGTTTTGGTGTGTTGACAGTGGTGTGGTGGCGGTGGTGGTTTTGGTGTGTTGACGGTGGTGTTCATAGATGGCGGTGTCAATGGTGGTGGTGGTGGTGGCGGTGGGTGTGGTGATGGTTAGTATGAATATTATAATCCCTCCGTCCCAAAATGACTTTCATACTTTTTTCTAAGAATATTATACTCCCTCCGTCCCAAAATGACTTTCATAGTCCCAAAATGACTTTCATATTTTTTTTCTAGGAATATTATACTCCCTCCGTCCCAAAATGACTTTCATACTTTTTTCGACGTTACTACGAAGGAACTTTGACCAATGATTTTAGGTTAATATAATTATTCTAATGAAATCTAAATCATGTTATTGATAGTATTGTTGATGCTGTGTCAATACTCAATAGCAAGTTTTAGATTTTCATTAGTGCAATTGATTTAACCTAAAAAGTAATTTATTATGTTCATAGAATAAAATTTAAAATTATTTATAATTTTCTTTATTTTAAATTTATTATTTACAAAATAATCTAAATCCTTTTATATTTAATATAGCTATTAGATTAATTTGTTTAATAATTTTGATTTTTTAATAAATTTATTTTATATATGATAATTACTTATTTTATTATATACTTGATTATTTAGAAAAAATATTTATTTCATTTTTAAGCCCTCTAAGTTTCAAAAATTTCACTAAAACCCTTACTAACTAATATCATTACAAACCCATCCAATCCGTGTATCACGTGCTCGGCACATGGCACTTAACTGACTTTTCTAACGATTTCCGTCAAAAAGCCCTTAACTGCTGAAAATTTAGATATTGAGCCCTGATCTAGCGGAAAAAAAAACACAGGCTCCGTTTAGACGCACCCCCCTGCAATTCAGGCTCTAATCTGTCATTAACCCTTTTTAAAAAGAAACTTACCAAAGAGCACTCAAAAATAAAATTAGTGCAAAGTGTTTGGGGACCCGGACTGAGGGAATACTTCGTAATGAATATCATACTTTCTTGTCTAACATTTTTTTTTTATGTTTTCCTTCTTTTTTCGATTTTTTTTAATACTTTATTGTAGTGAGTGGAGTATTATTTTTCAAATTGTTTACAACTCTTAAATCTTGGGGATCAAAAGCGACCCCTCAAGCTGAGATTCAGATCTCGCCCCAAATGAGAGTACAAATTATCATCTTTGATCCATGAGTTGGAACTCATAAGACTTGCTTTCATTTAGAAAATGGTGTAAAATAAGTTTAAGGAAAATAAAAAAAAAACCTTTAAATAATTGTAGTATGCCATCATAATAAAATAATATTTATTTACAAAATATACAAATTAAGATATTGAGAACTTATAATTTTGAAGCTCTATTATTAGCGAATCATGTTTAGATTTTGTTATGAAAATATAAATAAAGCTTAGCTTCATGTGAAAATCCACTAAAAAAATGCGTTTTTCTAATATATTAGGAAAAATGAAATTTTTTAAAAGATGCGCTGGTATTTTTGAATAAATTGAGTGGTGGAGAATGAAGAGAGAGAATGAGTGGTGGGTTAGAGTGAATATAAAATTATAAAAAGTAGGTTATTTTGGGAAGTGTCAATTGAGCTGGGACGGACAAAAATGGAAATAAGTGTCAAGTGAGCTGGGGCGGAGGGAGTATGTAAATTAATGACAATTGTTTTAAAAGCGAACATTGGCAATTTGTAAATAACTCGAACTTATTGAATACGCGGAGACTTTTAACACATGACTAACAATCTTTAACACTAACACATGAACTTTTTAACACATGAACTTACACTCGTTAACACTATCACTGACACTTAGTAAAATCTTCCAGCTTTAATGTGTATAAATGCCAGAGTAAATGACTGACACGTTTTAACACTACCACTAACACTTATTAAAAGTGACATTGTCAATGCTTATAAATGTCAGTAAAAATGTTTTTCACTTTGTAATATTAGCACTGATAGTTATTAAAAGTGTCGGTTTCAATTTTTATTAACGTGAGTATGAATCACTGTCACTTTGTAACATTAGCACTGACATATACAATGTAGACGTGTGCTTGCCAGTTATTTACGAAAATATCAACACCTATTTAAAAACAAGTACCAACTATTTATAAAAAATCACCTCATAACTTAAAAAATTTTAAATTTGTTTTCCAAATCACTATGCAAAAACCTACTCTAGCTTCAATTTCCATATTTTCTTACAAGAAAAAAATTTCGGGACCTTTTGGGCATGAAATTTTAGAAGGCTTTCTCATATACAGTATTTTATACTCCCTCCGTCCCATTTTAAAAGTAAAAAAATGGGTGGGTTCAAGAATTAAGTAAAAAGTTATGTATTGTGAGTGTTGATAGTTTGGTGTGAAAGTGAAAGTGGGGTGGAGAAGAGTTAATGGATAATTGTTGTGAGTATGACATGTAAGACCCACTTTCCATTTTAGGATTTTGACTCTTAAAATGGGACGCCATTTTAGTATTATTTTTTTTTACTCTTAAAATAGGATGAAGGGAGTATATTATTATAATAATAGTATATACTAGTACGAATACTAATACTAATATTAATCTAATAAATATATTTATTATTTATTTCTTTTAAGAATTATTACCATTGTTAATTAATTTGTTTTATTATAGCTTAAGCTCATATCATTATTACAGTCTTGTAATTATAAAACATCATCCATTATACTACCTCCGTTTCGGAGTATAAGTCCACCTTCCTATTTGCACGGAGATTAAGAAGTAGTGGAAGTGATATAAGTGTTATGATTATGAAAATTAACGTAGGAGAGACAATGTGGGGGTAGGGATTAATAATTGATTGGTATTGTGAGCATAAATGTAAAGTATGAGAGAGAATGATAGGAATGAAGATGAATAGTAAAGATTCTTTGTCATTCAATTCAAGGAAGTGGACATATACTCTGGGATAGACCAAAGAGGAAATGTGGACATATACTATGGGAGAGAGAGAGTAGATGTTTTTAGTCCTTTTTATTTTCCAAGCGAAAAGGGTCAATCCCCCTAATTTTATTAATAAAGCAAACAATAAAGAAAAAACACGAGGAGGAAGACGAAATGCTTACCTCAAGAAATAACAGAAAGCTAAAAAAAGAAAAAAGAAAAATAGATTACCCCACTTACCCCCCCCCCCCCCCCCCCCCCCCCCCCCCCTCTTCATGGAACCAACTTTGTAAGGCCTATGCTTATGACTAACCCGGATGTAACCATCTTCAAGGTAATAGACATCTTTTTTTTTCTTCTAAAAATCCATTTCCTTTAGCCATTAACTAAAATGATTTTGGAGGCATTAATGCCTCCAAAATCATCACAAAAGGATTCCGACACAACAGGGGAAAAAGGCATCGGATTTTTAACCACATTTTTCAATATTCTGAATCAATGAAGAATACTTAGTACGAGCACCATCATTTGAGAACTCAGAATTTAAATATTTGGAGTTTGGCTTACGGGCTTCACGATGGCGTAGTTGAGGACAAGTAGGTATGATAAATAAGAGATAAACAGTATAACATAGGTAAATTATTATAGAACAACTTTGATTGAATGTGGTTCATTGCATTGTATTGACTGTAGTAGTCCTTATATATGCATACATAATACGTAAAGAAGGTAACCTAAACAAATATATTGTTTTAATTCCGTATACCAAGCTCGAGGAGCCTGTTTGAGACCATAGATTGCTTGTCGAAGTTTACACATATAATTTGGATTTTGAGCATCAATGAAGCCAGGGGGTTGGTGCATATACACATCTTCGGTCAAGGAGCCTTGAAGAAAGGCATTATTAATGTCAACCTGGCGCAATGACCAACCTCGAGTTACTGCAAGAGAGAGAACTATACGAATTGTGGCAGGTTTGACCACAGGACTGAATGTCTCAGAGTAGTTGAGACCCGGGCGTTGATGGAAGCCTTTGGCAACTAGGCGGGCTTTGTGACGTTCAATAGTTCCATCGGGGTTATATTTTGTGCGAAAAATCCATTTGCACCCAATAGGATGATGATTGGTGACCGGTGGCACAAGTTCCCACGTTTGGTTGCGAACAAGGGCATCAAATTCTGCTTGCATGGCATTTCGCCACGTTGGAATTTTAAGGGCCTGGGTATAGGTGGATGGTTCGGGTGTGGAATTTTGTAAGGTTGAATGTAGGTTGAGTTTGTGAATAGGTTTACGAATGTTGTTGTGGAGGCGGGTAACAAGGCCAGGAGGCATGGGTGGGGGTGGAGGTATGGTGGAGATTGAAGCAGAAGTGGTGGTGGCAGAGGTGTCAGGTGGCTCGGTGGAGGTAGAGCCGGAAGATGACCGGGACTGGGAGGATCGATTGGGTCAACTGTGGGTTCGGGCTAGTGATGGGGAGGACCTGCCGGACCATTCTGAGGTGGGGAATTTAATGGGTCTGTTGGAAGGGTTGTGAGAAGAGGAACTGAAAGGATGCACCAGTCATCCGGGGAAGAGGAGCTAGGGGATTGTTCCGAGGGAGAGGCAAAAGGGAAGACATGCTCAACAAACTTGACATGACGGGAAACATATATTTTGTGAGTTTGGGGATCAAGGCAGTAGTAAGCGCTCTGGGTTGCGGAGTAACCTACAAAGGCACATGGGATAGATTTTGGGTCATGTTTGTTGGAGGTGTAGGGACGTAGCCAGGGGTAGCATAAACTCCCAAAGCTACGAAGTTTGTGGTAGTTAGGTGGACGCTGAAATAGTTTGAGAATGGTGATTGCATGTCTAATGTACGAGTGGGAATGCGATTAATGAGATAACATGCTGTGAGAAAAGCCAATGACCAGAATTTTCGAGGCATATGGGAGTGTGACAGTAAGGACAGGCCGGTTTCTACTATGTGCCTGTGACGTCTTTCTGAATAACCATTATGTTCTGGTGTGTGGGGAGGAGAAGTAAGATGCGAGATCCCAAGAGAAAGTAATAGGGGACGGAGTCCAATGTACTCCCCACCATTGTCACTAAAAATAGTGAGAATTGGGCGATGAAAGAAATTTTCAACTAGAGACTGAAAATTGAGAAAAACTTGTGTGGCATCATTTTTATGTTTGAGTGGATATATCCAAATGTACTTGGTGAAGTGATCGACAAAGATAATATAATATTTAAAACCATCGAATGACAAGGTAGGGGATGTCCAAACATCACTGTAAAGTATATCAAGAGGACCATTTAAAGAAAGAGTATTCTCATAAAAAGGTAACTTGTGACTTTTGGTACAATGAAACGAAGTACTACTAGGATTATCTAACTGAAAACTAGAACTAAGATGCCGTAATATAGCTAGGGAAGGATGCCCAAGACGATGATGCCAACTGATGGTAGTGTTGAGGGTGGAAACATGAACAACCGGAGAAGACGGAAGCCATTCATAGACGCCTGATCTAGATTTGACTTGGAAAAGAATTTTGTCCGTACACCTCCTTCACAACAAAAGAATTAGGTATGAACGTAAAAGAGGCATTATTATCGTGGAAGAATTTAGAAACAGATAGTATATTACGAGAAATTTTTGGAACATGAAGAATATGATTTAAAGTGAGAGATGTAGAAGAGGCAGTAAAGGACATAGAACCAATATGATAAATAGAAAGACCTGAACCATCACCAATCATGAGTTCCTCTGTACCATCATACAGAGAGTGAAGAGAAAGGTTGTTGAGATCATGTGTAGCATGGTGCGTAGCCCCGCTGTCAATCAGCCAACCTGGTGCCTGTCCAGAGGAAGTGTGGGCCGTGTATGCTGCTGGAGGTGTAGGGTTTGGTGGATTAGGGTTTCTGCCACGGTATGGGTTGCGGTAAGTATTGGATGGTGAGGGATTATTTGGCGGATATGGGTTAGGGAAGTTGGCATTAGGGTAGGTTTGGCGAAACATGAGGCAGTGTGAGAGGAAGTGGCCCTCGGTACGACACAATTGAAAGCATCCTTTGTAGTTTGAGGGATTGTTTGGCGGATATGTGGTGGTTCGTGTGTTGAAGGGGGCAGAGTTATTGTTCTGGTTAGTGGAGGTAGGAGGCCCGGTGGTAGTGGGTTGGCGAGATTGAGAATTGCGTGTAGGTTGTTTTGCGACGTAGGCCACTGTAGCAGGGGAGGATGGACTTGGAGTGGAGCGATGTTTTAGAGACAATTCTTTGTTAATTAACTTCTCATGAGGTTCATCAAAGGATATGGGCGTGTCTCTGCTCTGGACAACGTTAACAACACTGTCGTAATTCGAATCTTGGAGCTGTTCAAGAACT
This sequence comes from Campanula takesimana, assembly GCA_026119855.1. Classification (NCBI taxonomy): domain Eukaryota; kingdom Viridiplantae; phylum Streptophyta; class Magnoliopsida; order Asterales; family Campanulaceae; genus Campanula; species Campanula takesimana. The sequence goes on from JAOWBW010002107.1 coordinate 75,713, forward strand.
CTGTCGACTAGATCATCTGGATCTATGGGACGGCCAAGAGAAGCTAGTTGATCTGCACAATTTTTCAGATCATGCATATAATCAGTTATAGTCCGAGAACCCTTGGTGATTGTACGTAAGTGGTCTTTGATCTGTTTGAGATGCCCTTTGGATGGATTTGCGTAGGTTTTGGCTAAGGTATTCCAAACTTCTTGAGTGGTGGAGCAGCCAGATATAAGCGGAACCAGAGAGCTGGTAAGGGATCCAGCAAGGGAACTGAGTAACAATTGATCCTGACGAAACCATGTAGTATACGCCGGATTTGGGATTGTGGCAGGGGCTGCGGCGGCGGCGGCCTGAGCAGCGGCTTTTTGGGCATCAGTGGACTCTGCCGAAATAGTGGGTGTAGCGGCAGGATTGGGTAGGGTTTGGGGCGGTGCTGGTTGTATGCCATCAATATACTGATGAAGATCGTATCCTCGAAGGCAAGCAGCGATTTGTGTTTTCCAACCAATATAGTTGGTGGGGGATAGTTTGAGGATATGAGTAAGGGAAACGATTATCAAGGGCTTGGTGGGTTCTGCCAGATTCGGAAAGGTGGAAGACTCTGCCATTGAATTTTTTTTTTTTGGATCTTTTATGCTCTAGATACCATATGATAAATAAGAAATAAACAGTATAACATAGGTAAAATATTATAGAACAACTTTGATTGAATGTGGTTCATTGCATTGTATTGACTGTAGTAGTCCTTATATATGCATACATTATACGTAAAGAAGGTAACCTAAACAAATACTTAGAATAGAAGAATACCGTGAGTAGGAAACTACTACTAAAGAGAGGCGGCTAACCCTAGCTTGTGGGACAAGCTAGGGTTGCGGTGTATATTGTCTAATAGTAGGAATATGAGTTAAACATCATTTTGCAGCGTTGATGCCAAAGAACTTATAGTAACAACAACGGGGAAATTAGAGGGATTAGGATTTGGCTTTGAAGCCGTGACGTTGTTTTTCTCTGTACCAGTCACCATAGCTTGCATCTGCTTCTCCACACGAGCAGTAACTTATACAATTGGGTCCTTAGCCACATTCTCTTCATTGTATGTTTTAGCATTGGCTTGAACGTGCTTACCTCTTACAAATTTGCAATTATACAATGCGTGCCCGAACTTGTAGTAGTGTTTGTAATAGAGGGGAAGATTTTTGAACTCCAAATATTGATAAAATCTAGCATCATAGCCCTCCAGAAACACCATTGATGGTAATTTCTTCAGTAATTCTATTTTTACCAAGACCTTCACTGCACTTGGTCTATAAAATGTTGTTGTAGCGTGATCAATTGTAACGACCATCCTTATTCTTGTTAAATATTTGACTTGCTTGTTAAATTCTTAAACTTGCATATTATGTGCTAGTTTTACTTGGGTTAATTTCTTAACTGCTTTAGAATATTAAGGTGGTTAAATGTCTCGTTTTGACTTTTGGGTCATTTGTGAAAATATGACTTTAGGGACCTTTTTGTTAAAAGTGAAACTTGAGGGGCCTACTGATCATTTCTTGAAAGTAGTTAAGGATAAACTTGGTTTGCCTTCTCTGATTTATTTTCCCCAAATTAGTTTTATGTTCTTCCTCTGTCTCAGGAAGCTAGGTTTAGGGTTTACCCTATTCTCGACTCCTCGAGTATAATTATCCATCTGTTCTTGATTCCGATCCCGGATAAATATTCGTGGCGTTGAATAGAGCGTTTCCTGCCGAACAGAAATAAGTTTGTTTGACTTTGATTTCGGAGTAGATAAGTTATTAGCTCCCCCTTGCTTGTAATAACATGCATATATGTTATACTTGATACTTGTGCTTGTTAATTTCGTGATTTGAACAAGTTTTGTGATACTTGTAAATTTGGGACAAAGGGAGTATTGAAAGACTTTGTAAATAGAATGAAATACACTTAAAATAAGTGTTCTGGTATGTTAGAATATCCCTCTTGATTGTTAGTAAATTATATTTATATTTTTGGGACAGTGAAATATTTAAATGGAATAAAAGAAAATTATTCTATTACTTGTGGGACGGTAAAATTAATGAAAGTATCCATACAGAAGTGTTCTGAGCATGTTAAAATGCACTCTTGAATGTTAGGGAGTGTTAGTAAGTTTATACTCCTACTTGTAGGACGGTGAAATAATAAATTGCTTGAAAGAAATAAAATTTCGAATTCTAGTACCTTGGGCGACCGCCCATGTTTGGCCAGGCGACCGCCCATCCTATCTGAAAGATTTTACTCTTGAAATGTCTTGTTTTGGGCGACCGCCCATATCCTTTTGCGCGGTCGCACACCTACCCTGATGAACAAAAGTCTTGAATAAAGTTTGATTAAACTAGAATTAATCCTTGTTAAGGAATAGAGCCTTAGTATAAAATGTCCTAGCAAGTGTATGTGTACCTTAAGGGCATCAGAACTTGGTCTTGAACATGATTACTCATTGAATTAAAATGAGAACTTGAATATAAGACTACGAACTCTTTTCTATGTCTTGAAAGTGCTATGAACAAGCACTAATGTGTTAAATGTGTCTTGATACCAATGTTTGTGCACTTTAGGGGCATTAGAACAAAGTATTGGACTTGAACATCCTAAGAATAGGATCAAGAACTTGTAAGAGTAAAATGTATAACTCTTATACATGGTTGAATGTCCAAAGATTGGAATTATAACTTGAAATATAAGACAATAAAATCTTGTACATGACTTGACACCAATACATGTGTATGGTAATAAACTTGAAAGTGCTATGAACAAGCACTAACGTGTATGAGAAATGTTCTTGATATGTATGTGCAAACATTGCATATAGTTGCTTGATAACAATGTGACTTCTTGATTACTTGAAGCATGTTCCTTGATGAGATAGTCCACTACTTTTGGATTAGTTCTACTCTTGTAGTTCAAGTAAACATCTACTTGTGCATTCTTGTGTGAGTCCAGCTGGTCCTTGCTTGTTCGGAGGTATATAGGTTCACGCTTATCGCGAGGCTAGGGCTAAGTTGATAATTGGGGATCTATGTATCTGAGCTTGACCCCTTACTACATGCCATAGTAAGGGCATAGCTTCCTTTATTAGAGCAATACGCCTGATAAAAGTGAATGCCAAACCTCTTGAACACCTCGTGAATCTTGATCTTGGGAATGACACTGGTTACCGGATCTTCTTATATATACTATATAAGCAGTTTCTGGTTATTGATCGTGATCGTCACAGCTACAAGCTACGACAATAATGGTATTCTTGGGGAGCACCAGTGTTATTTGTCAGAAAGAAAGATGGGACTCTGAGATTATGTATTGATTACAGAAATCTTAATCAGGTAACCATAAAGAACAAATATCCGTTACCTCATATTGATGACTTGTTTGGTCAACTTCAGGGTTCAGTAGTGTACTCGAAACTTGACTTGAAAAGTGGTTATCATCAGTTGAAAATCAGATCTGAAGATATCAGCTTTCCCTACCAGGTATGGGCATTATGAGTTTATTGTTATGCCATTCGGTTTGACAAATGCTCCAGCTGTATTTATGGATTTGATGAACCGTATCTTCAAACCATATCTTGATTGTTTCGTGGTGGTATTCATTGATGATATCCTTGTGTATTCTAAATCATGGGCTGAGCATGAACAACATCTCAGAGTGGTACTGCAAGTTCTTCGTGAGAAACGATTATTTGCAAAATTTAGCAAATGTGCCTTCTGGTTAGAAGAGGTTTCATTATTGGGACATGTTGTGCTACTGGTATTGCAGTAGATCCTTCCAAAGTTGAAGCAATTATAAACTGGAAGAGGCCAACTACAGTGACAGAGATCCGTAGTTTCTTAGGCTTGGCTAGTTATTATCGAAGATTCATTGAGGGATTCTCCAAGATTGCTACTCCATTGACTAATCTGACTCAGAAAGCTATTTCTTTTGAGTGGAGTGACAAATGTGAAGTAAGTTTTCAAGAATTGAAAAGGCGCTTAACTACAGCTCCAGTCTTGGCTTTGCCTAGTGGTTCTGAGAATTTCATGGTTTATACTGATGCTTCTAAAGAAGGATTGGGTTGTGTTCTAATGCAAAATGGCAAGGTAATAGCTTATGCTTCGAGGAAATTTTCTCCTTATGAAAAGAATTATCCTACTCATGATTTAGAGTTGGCTGCGATCATTTTTGCATTACATAAATGGAGGCATTACTTGTATGGAGCTAAATTTGAAGTCTTCACAGATCATAAAAGCTTGAAGTACTTGTTTTCTTAGAAAGAACTCAACATGAGGAAACGTAGATGGATGGAGAAATTGAAGGATCATGATATCATCCAGGGAAAGCAAATGTTGTGGCTGATACACTGAGCAGAAAAACTTATGTTTCTTGCTTGATGATTCGTGAATGGAAATTGCTAGAAGACTTGTGTGATTGGAGTCCTTGTGAATCAAGACATGGAATTATCCTTGCAAATATAAAGGCTACTTCAGATTTACTCCAACAAATCAAAGAAGCTCAGGTAACTGATTCTGAATTGCAGAAAATTATTAGTGGAATGAATGAAGGAAAGCAACCAGATTTTTCTTTCAACAGTGATAGAATTCTTACCTTTCGAGGCAGAGTTTGCATTCCAGCTGATCTTGATATAAAGAAGAAAGTTCTTGAAGAGGCTCACAAAGCCAAGTATACTATTCATCCTGGAAGCGCTAAAATGTACCAAGACTTGAAGAAACATTTCTGGTGGAACAACATGAAAAGAGAAATTGCTGAGTATGTTTCCAAATGTTTGACTAGCCAACAGGTGAAGGTGGAACATCAACGTCCAGCAGGTTTGTTACAACCATTAGAAATTCCAGAGTGGAAATGGGAGCATATCACGATGGATTTTGTGACTGGTTTGCCAGGTACCAGACGAGGCCATGATGATGTTTGGATTATAGTGGATAGACTGACCAAGTCAGCTCACTTCTTGTCAGTTTCCATGGGATATTCATTGTTTCAGTTGGCATCATTGTATGTTCAGGAGATTGTTCGACTCCATGGAATTCCTGTGAGTATTATATCTGACAGAGATCCTCGTTTTACTTCTCAATTCTGGCAAGCTCTTTAGGGTGCCATGGGTACTAAATTGAATTTCAGTACAACTTTTCATCCCTAATCTGATTGGCAATCTGAGAGACTTATAAAGATTCTCGAGGATATGTTACGTGCTTGTGTTGTTGATTTCAAAGGCAGTTGGGATACTCATCTTCCTTTGGCTGAGTTTGCTTATAACAACAGTTATCAGTCTAGCATTGAAATGGATCCATATGAAGCTCTTTATGGCAAAAAATGTCGATCTCCTATATGCTGGGATGAAGTGGGAGAAGCTAGACTCTTGGGACCTGAAATGGTTCAACAGTCAGTTTAGAGTGTGAAATTAATCAGAGATAGATTGCGCACAGCTCAAAGTAGACAAAAGAGTTATGCTGATCATTGCAGAAGGGATCTTGAATTCTAGGTAGGTGACTTTGTATTCTTAAAAGTCTCTCCTCGTAGAGGTATTAAGAGATTTGGGAAGAAAGGAAAGTTATCTCCTCGTTATATCGGTCCATTCGAGATTCTTGAAATAGTTGGTAAGTTGGCTTATAGAGTTGCTTTACCACATTCTTTAGTATGAAGCTATTCCATTTCAGCCTGATTTGTCTTATGAGGAACAACCTGTTGAAATTCTTGACTGGAAAGAGCAAGTCTTGCGCACCAAAAGGATTCCTATTGTGAAAGTCCTTTGGAGAAATCATGAAATAGAATAGGCTACTTGGGAAACCGAGAAAGAGATGCGAGATAAATACCCGAGCCTATTTGAAAATTTTGGTAAGTAAAATTCGTGGGCGAATTTTCTTTAAGGAGGGGAGGATGTAACGCCCATCCTTTAATTTTTGTTAAATATTTGACTTGCTTGTTAAATTCTTGAACTTGCATATTATTGTTAGTACCCGACCTGAAAATGAGTTTATTAGGGCTTTTCCAAATATACAAGGACTTTATAGGAATTAGAAACCTCGCAAAGACTTGTCCCGGATTCCCGAAATACCTCATTTATGACAAAGTCCATCAAAATAGGTAACTTATGGTTTCCTTAAAACCATGCAGAAACCCTAGCCTAAGAATCAAGCCAGCCCGCATCTTTGGCCACGCGGCCAACATTGCCGCGCCCCAACCTTGGCCACGCGGCCACTCTTGACGCCGTCTTCAATCATGGCCAGGTGTCCAACCTTGTCCCGGATGATCCCAGCCGTCAGATCTTCCCATCAGTTTATTATATAAACTCATTCCATTCCATTGGTTTGGGGGATCCCGAGTTTGAGAGTCTTAAATCCTATTTTGAGAGTTCTTAAACATTATTTTGCTCCCTAATTAAGCATTCAAACACCCAAGGAGATCAAGGTTTATTTCTTGCCAACATAGGTAAGTTTTCTAACTTTTTCTTCATGTTCTTGCATCATTTTTAATGTAGATCTCTTATATTCATGTTCTTACATGTTTATTCATTGTTTCTTCATATGCTTTGCATGTTCATTCATATGTTCATAATATGTTCTTCGCATTTTCTTCGTGTTCATAGATTAAAACCTTATTTATGCTATATTTAGGGTTACGATCTTCATGTTTGCATGTTATTTCATAGCCGATGATGATTTAGGGTTCATCAACCCAAGGATGATCTAGGAACTATTTCTAAACCCTAAACTTTAGGTAATTACTCCCATGTTCAATAATCCTCCCATGATGAATGTGATGAATGTTCATTGAGATCTCATTGATGGCATAGTCATTATTCTAGGATGTGATCATCCTGCATGTATCTTTCTCCTCCCTCTTCATTATGCATGATCCCTATCCTCTCTCCACATTCTAATTATGTGCGAACTACGCTGACCTGAGCTTCTCACATTGAGAGGAACGTAGGCAATCTTCGGATCCGGTCTAAATCACTAACACACTACATACACCGCATCATGATAGAAAGACCGATCAATTCGGGAAATAGGAGTGATAACGTTCAATATTCTTCTCTTGTTGTAATTTGACCCCCGAACCCACTAAAAATGCCTTTTTCAATGTTTTGGATTTAATTAAAACGGCGTGGCGACTCTCATAATTTTAATGTCCGTATGAATATTCCCTTTTGTAAATAAAAATAATCACAAGATACTTCCCATGCAACGCTTCATCGGAAAGGGGTATTCACAGTGGCGACTCTGCTGGGGACTGCTTTGAAACTTTTTCAAACTTAGTGGGTCTAACTTTCATCACATCATGATGCTTGCCATGTTTACACATGCACACACTTGCCATGTTTACACATGCACACACCTGCCATGTTTACACATGCACACACCTGCCATGTTTACACATGCACTCTTGTGATGTTTTCACGTGCCCCCTACAGTTAAGCCATGTTTACACATGCACCCGCGCACTCCGCCATGTTAATACTTGTACCTTGTACCTTGTACCATGTACCCTTGTTATCTTCGCTTTAGTATTAGGGTCAAACAAAACTCTGCTATGCTCCCTTGTACATTATTCTCTCTCTCTCTCTCTCTCTCTCTCTCTCTCTCTCTCATGCATTGCATTGCATCATCCTAACATTAAAAACTTCTCTCTTTTCTCCCTAAAAAAAGAATTAGTTTTTGCCTCACACTACCACTAGTCCGTGTCAGCACTGCACAGGTCCCCATTACCCGGAGTATTCGATGTGCAGGAATTTGTGCGCTACTGTCGCACTCTTTTCGAGTCACTCGTCTATTCCACTCACCGTATACGGTGGGAACCTTTTACCTAACCCATGTCAACCCACACTAGTGTAGGTAACACACCTAGGTTTTGACCGGTTGGTTTGGCTAGCTTTTCCTTAATAGTCAATTAACATGCTGTCCATGTCAGTCATCCCCAAGTCAATGATGAATCGAGATCTTTTGAGAGGAAGTGCACAAAAAATTGATTTCCCTACAAGGGACGTGCCATAGTAAGATGAGTGTTTTTTGTCAAGATCTCCGCTCATCATTAACTTGTGTAGGATGTAACCTAGACACCACGATAAATGCCTTTAAGGAAGGGTTAGTCGTAGGATCCGATGGTTGGTGGAAGCCGCTTACCCTATAGGACCCTCGCCCAAATTGTCCGTCTGGGGGTGTGCAATGCAGATGAAAAACGAGGGGTCTATAGACGTGGTGATGGCCTCCAATAATCGTAGTCTCCTAGCTAGTTGCGAAAAAGGGGTACCCCTTCCAACCAATTAAGATGTAAATAATGTATGTTTTTGTAAATTAAAATATACTTTCCATGAGCCTTCCCCCTCTCCTAAAAGATTCATTTCCCTTCAACCTTTCAGCAAAGCAAGTTTGGATCCGTTCGGGTGGTCGACTACAACGTGAAGCTTCTACTCCGTCCACGTTCTCAGTCTCGTCATCAGCAATGTCAACTCCCGCTTCCTCTTCAGTCTCTGTCCCTCCTACTAGTGCCGCCGAGCTCAACACCGAGACCACTCTCAATGGTATTCCCCCAAGCCTCCAGAACTTCCTCGCCGGTCTTGAAGCCAAGATCAAGAATCTCGAGGAAAGCAATAAGATTTTGGAAGACCAGAACCAACTGTTGAAGGACCACATTCAGCAAAAGGGGACTAGGATGGTGCCCGATGGTAAGAATTTCATTTATGTCGAGGATGAAGAGGTCAATACCAACTGTCCCACCAATACCAATGCCACTGCCTTCCCACTCCCAAGCTACCGCAATGCTCCACCTCCTTCTCTCTACACCCAACAAGGTTTCGCTACCATGAGCAAAAACAAGGCTGTCTATGAACCTTCCCATGAACTGCTTGGTGTCTACCTCTCTTCTAGCAAACTACCCGCACACTCGTTGCCTCTGAGTATTGGGATGGCCGCTGCTACTACTTCCACTACTCCTCCCGTCATTCTGTCAGAATCTATCCCCGACATCTCCAATCACCCTGTGGTCACGGCCATGCAAGAGCAAATGCGCAAGTTGATCGAGACCGTGGATAAGCAAAGTGCACCGACTACCAAGACAATCAACCCTATCCAAGTGGGGGCTCTCCCCAAAGATTTCAAGATGCCTAAAGTGGCGATGTTTCATGGTGACTCGTGTCCTAAGACTCATTTGGATAGTTATGTGTTGGCCATGAGGGCTCGTGACTGCACCAACGAACAAATGGCTCGCGTATTCCATAGCACTTTGGATGGTATAGCTCTGCGTTGGTTCTTGGGGCTAGAACCAGGTGAGAGGCAAACTTGGGATCAAATTAGTGTCGTTTTCTGTGAGAAGTATCAAGCTAACTTGGATTGGCATGTGCATCGAACGGATCTCGAGAATACCATGCAAAAGCCCGGTGAGGCTATCTATGATTTCTACAAAAGGTGGAACCATCGTTTGTGTGAGGTTCAATATCCACCTAAGGCGAAGGAGCAGAAACAGATATTCTACAAATGTTTATTGCCTGAGATGAAAGCAGCCATCGGCAATGGTTATTTCCCTGACTTGCGGGAAATGGTTGACGCCGGAGTAAGGTACGAAACAGGGTTCACTGGGATTGTGCCGCCAAATGAAAGTCAAAAGACCAACAACAACGACTCCTTCCGCTAGAAGTCTCCTACTGCGCCTGCGCCTCCTAGGGGTGGAAAGGAGGCCATCAGCCAAGTAAATATGGTCCAAAATGAGGTCCCGCTAGATGTCCAAGCCGTAACAAGGAATGGGGCTCCACAACAGAGGGAGTATTTTGATGATTTTGGTATGCCCATGGGGAAGGTCTTTGACGTGTTAGTCAAGAGAGGTCTCATTAAGCCGCTAGAGAATTACCAACCCGCCAACCCAAGGACTGACTTAGATGCATCCAATTTCTGCAAATACCACAAGTACATTGGGCACACGACGGATGGGTGTATCCAATTGAAGCGCGTAGTTCAAGGGTTGATCAATGACAAGAAGATTGAGAAGCCGAAGGGTCCCAATGGGGGTGGGGTGAATATGGTGCAAACATGCGAGATCAGTATCCTAGAGCTCATGGATGCCTTTGACAAGATAGGGCTCACGATGGTGGATATTTTCATGGCATTGGTGACGTTAGAAATTCTCGAACCATTAGAAGGACACCTCCCCCGCCTTGGTTGCGATTTGTCAAAGTTTTGCCACTACCACAAGTGCACCGGTCACACTACCGAAGAATGATTTGAACTCAAGAAAACCGTGCAAGTGCTCATCCACAAGGGAGTTGTCGAAGACCCTAGAGATTATGTAGCTAGCAATGTACTCATGGTAGAACTTAGTGAGATCACTGATCCGGCTGAGCCTGTTGTGGCGGACTGTGATGAGATGGGTTGTATTTCAATGATTAATAATAAAGAACCTTCTTGCTACTTGTTGTCTTTAGAAGAACTAGTTAGTGAAGTCGAATCTCTAGAGGAAGAGAGTCCCAAACCCTCTCAACCTCTTTCTTGGGCCGAAATCTTCGAGGAGGCCGAAAGGACCGAATTTTCGCCCCCTTGTCGTGACACGCCATTGTCTTTGGAGGAGCTACGTGCAGAAGTTTGTCTCCTTACAAGATCCGGTCAAGTGTACCAATCCGACCCAAAAGGTGCAAAGAAAATCTTTGGGAAGGAACCCGAGCAAGCCGACCTAGACAAAGAAGACCCTATCCTCACTCAACTCAAACAAACCCAAGCCCATATTTCACTATGGTCCCTACTCACCTCCTCCCTAGCCCATCGCCTCATGCTCGAGCAAAACCTCGCCGCCACTATGGTACCATCCACTACTACCCCGGAGGACGTCACCCACATGATCAGTAATATCCACTACGGGAACATCATCACATTCTCAGAGCTAGACAAGCCAATATTCGGAGTTGATCATAATGAGCCTTTATACATCACTGTCGAGGTGAATGGAAAGAAAATTCCCCGTGTATTCATTGATAATGGTTCTGCTATTAATATCATGCCTTCAAGGATGATGGATGTGGTTGACGTTCATGGTGTTGATTTACGCCCATCCAAGCAAACCATCAAAGCGTATGACTCTACATGCCGCACCGTGATAGGCGAAGCCACCTTGCCCATTACCATCGGAACAAAGATCCTACCGACCGACTTCCACGTCATAGACATCCCCGCAACCTTCTCACTCCTCCTTGGCCGGCCATGGTTACATCAGTCGGGCGCTGTCCCATCTTCCCTGCACCAGTGTGTGAAGTTTCAATCTGGTAATGAAGTGACCATCATCTACAGCGATCTCGTAACTGCCCAAGGGATGGACACCAAGGGCGTTCCTGTCTTACAGATTCAGCATGGGGAAGAGAGCAGACTCTTCAACGGTTTTGAAATAGTGGCCCAAGCACAGATCTGCGCCATTGACCTTACCAGGGCTTCAGATAGGGTGTCACCTATTGTGAGGATGCTACGAAACATGGGCTTCATACCGGGGCTGGGGCTAGGTAAGAACTTCCAGGGCCCCACAGAATTGGTTGAAGAGGTTGATCATCGAGGGTTGTTCGGTCTAGGATACACCCTTACTCCTGAAGACAAGATGGAGCAACAAAGGATAGAATTGCTTAAAAAGATGAAGCTTCCCTACAAAAAGCATGAAATGCGGCCATACCGCCTGTCCATGAATAGCTACTTTGTCAGGGAAGGCGAGGAGTTTTCGTGTTTTGAGTTCGCAGAGCCATGGATTGACCACACCGGGAAGTTGCAGAAAGGGTTCGAGATTTTCAGAGACGTGGAGTTCGACCGGTCCAATCTGAAATTTACTTACATGGAGCATGACAAAGCCACTGGCAGAATTCGAGCTGTTAAGGGTGAGTACACCAGTAAGACCGCAAGTGACCTAGCCGATCAGCTCGCATCATCTTCCATCAACAAGCCTGACACGCCCCCAGGTCCCGGGATCCCCTAATAGAACCTCGAACCTGGATGAGAGTGCCTAACGGGAAACAAGAAACTTAACAAGAAACTTAATGACATTTGTTTAACAAACTGACATGATATATATACTCTAGAGTAAGGAGCTATACTAGCTCACAACACGAGTTCTAAACAAGAAAATTTAAAACCAAACTTAATATATACACAGCGGAAACATGCCTAGCACATAAGCTAGCATTAAGAGTACTATACAAGATGTCTAGTGACAACAAGAACTGTCTACCCCAAAATAAGGAGTTACAAAACCCATAATACATCGTCCTCACCAAGTGTAAAAGGACACAAGCCCCAAAATAATCACGACCTGCGAAGCAAGCTCCCAACTATGTCGAGCCTCACTGCGCACTATCCTTCCTTTCCTGGGGGGGGGGAAGCAAATAAAGGGTGAGATAAATCTCAGTAAGCTATTAGATGCAACTACATGACATGTTATCATGCAATTCAAGTAGATACTCAAATAATCATTTATCAAGTATCATCAAGTAACAAGTATATGAGAGGATAATCCACTCATCAAGTAGCACATAAGCTAAACAAGCAAGTTATAAGGATATTGCTTCCTTCCTTATTCCTCCCAAGAATACCATTGTTGTCGAAGCTTGTATTACTTTGACATCACGATCAATAACAGGAACTGATTATTCAGTATATATCAGAAGACCTGGTAACCAGTGTCATTCTCAATATCAGTACTCATGATTATTCATGAGGTGTTCGGGACGGGAGTTTAGCATTCACTTAAGTCAGGCTTATTGCTCCAACTAAGGAAGCTATGCCCTTACTATGGCCGGTAGTAAGGGGTCGGGCGGAAATACATAGGGACCCGATTGTCACTTAAACCCCAGCTCTCGCGACAAGCGTGAACCTATACATTTTCGAACAAGAAAGGAGAACCAGCTGGACTCACACAAGAAAGTACAAGTAGATATTTACTTGAACAACGAGAGAGGAACTAATCCAAAAGTAGTGGACTAGCTCAACAAGGAACATGCTTCAAGTAATCAAGAAGTCACCTTGTATCAAGCAAATGTATGCAATGTTTGCATATACACAACAAGAACATGTCTCATACACGTTAGTGCTTGTTCATAGCACTTTCAAGTTCACTACCATACATATGTATTGGTGTCAAGCCAAGTACAAGATTTTATTATCTTATATTCAAGTCTTAATCCATTTCTATGGATGTTCAAGTCATGTACAAGCTTTTAATGTCTTATACTTCAAGTTATAACTTCCAATCTTTGGACATTCAAACAAGTATAAGAGTTATACATTTACTCTTACCAAATCCCAATCCTATTCTTAGGATGTTCAAGTCTAAGACCTTATGCTAATGCCTCTAAGGTGCACAATCATTGGATTCACAACAAGTATAACACATTAGTGCTTGTTCATAGCACTTTCAAGACATAAAGAAGAGATACTACTCTTATACCTATGTTCTCATTTTAATTCAATGAGTATACATGGTTAAGACCAAGTCTGATGCCCCTAAAGTATCACAACACTTGCTAGGACATCTTATATTAAGGTTATATACCTTAACTAGGGTTACTTCCAACTTTATACAAACTTTAAACAAAATCTTTGTTTTTCAGACGACTGTGCGGTCGCCCACAATGGACTGTGCGGCCGCACACTTGCATGTCAATTTCTTTGAAAAATCCTTCAGAAAGATGTGCGGTCGCACACTCATTTTTGTGCGGTCGCACAGTGTACTAAAATGCGAAATTTTCATTCTTTCCCAGGTTGAAATATTTTCCGTTCCAAACGTAGGAGTAACATTTCCTAACAAATTCAACATTCCCAGAAAAGGCATAACATCATTCAAACTCATCTTTCCAAATCCCTTTATAATTTTACACAGGGGAATTTTACTCCTTTTGTCCCAAATTTACAAGTACCACAAAAATCACTCCAAACACAAAATTAACATTCACAAGTATCGAGAATAACATTTATGCATGTTATTACAAGCAAGGGGGAGCTAATAACTTACCTAGTCAAAATTCAAGTTGACCAAAACTTATTTCTGTTCGGCCTGGAACGCTCTATTCAACGCCACGAATATTAATCCGGGATCGGAAGCAAGAACGGAAGGATAATTAAACTCGAGGAGTCGGGAATAGGGAAAATTCTAACCCTAGGTTTTAGAACAGAGGAAGAGCAACGTAAAATGATTTGGGAAATTTGCCTCAGAGAAGAAGGCAAACAACATTTATCCTTTCAACTTTCAAAAATGACACTTAGGCCCCTCAAGTTTCACTTTTAACAAAAAGGCCCCTAAAGTCAAATTTTCACAAATGACCCAAAAGTCAAAACTAGACATTTAACCACCTTAATATTCTAAAGCAGTTAAAACTTTAACCCAAGTAAAACTAACACATAATATGCAAGTTCAAGTATTTAACAGGAAATTCGATGGGTGTTACAAAGCCAGCAATAGAAGCCGCAGAAACTCCGAGTTTGACTGAGACGTGGGACGGCCAATATATGCTTCAACATCTGGGTAATCTGGGGCTGCATGAAGACATGGTTGCCGTCATTGGGGACGATTCTGAAGATGAGGTGGACCCAAGGACATTGGTGGTGCCTATGGCGGGTAAACTCAATAACTGGTGCACAATCGGTGGTCCCATAGCTACTCCCGAGTTCATGGCAGACACACTGGGGCTGGTTCCTTCTCCTACTGTTCCCTTTTCCACCACTCCTGCAGCATCGCCTGTCACTACTCCTAGATCCCCTTCCACCGAGCTTAATAATTTATCTTTCGAGTATGAGTCTGTCACAAACAATGTACTCCCATTTTCCATGAATGAAACCCCTCGACCTTTTCGAGTATCCCTCCGTAGTCACTCTTTCATATGATAAATTGGCTAAAAATCAACTTAATGATATACACTTAGTTAATAATGATTCATTAGAAGAGGCAGACACAGACCAATTAAATAACGAATATACTAAAGAAATCTCATAACAGGTTATCAATCAAAACGCGTCTCGAGCCCAAGCTGCCGATGAGGTGTTAACATGTGTGAGTTTGGGAATCGAAGCCGAGCCAAAGGAGACACAGCCCGAGGATATCTTCAACGTAAAAGGCCAGGTCGAGACAACCGAGGAGGACCAAGAAGCGACCCCCTCCACAACCTCGTGGAGGACCATCAGTCGGCGAGTTCGAGCCGTGTTGAGAATGCAGTCTCCTCGGAACAAATCCGAAAAGGAAGAACTCATCAAGTTACTGCAATACCTCAGCCATTTTACAACAGTGGGGGAACTGACACTCAGAGAAATAGAAAGGGCCCGCGACCAAGAATGGAGTTCGAGATGTGAGTTCGCGTTATGCTGCCTCAAGGAGTACCTCGCGAATACCCCAATCCTGCACCCGGCACATGGGAATGAACTTCGGACCCCAACACCAACGACAGAATCCTGGCCCTCGCGCCAGGAAAAGAAAATCAGTGAAAAACTGCAAAGATTTTCGGAAAAATACCCCCTCTCAGTCCACCGATACACAAGAATAGGGACCCCTTTCGCAAAATTGTTCGACCAACTGAGACAAATGGGCAAGATGCAGCCTCTAGGAGAACATTCACTCCTCTCCGAATTACCACCCCTTCAACCATTTGAACCTACCAAAAGTTGCTCTTACCACCAAGACGAAGGCCACGACACCAACGACTGTGTCTCTCTACAAAGGAGAATCCAAGGCTTGATGGACGAGAACATGCTCACCAGCGTGAGAGGATTTTGGTTCGATAGGGAAAGCGAAAACTTAGAACTCCTCGGTTGCTACGAAATCGAGCCTTATGTGAGGAATGGCCCAGAGGTACTCTCGCACCTGACTGCAGAAATGATTCAAGACATCTCAAGAGAAATAGAGGATTTGAAGCAACGCGTCGACGCAATGACCAAAGCTCGAGGTGCACCACAAGACTAGACAGAATGGCAGATTTGGATGGCAGCCCGCTCAAGGAACCAGTCAACATCAGCAAGCTCAGACGCTACTACGACTAGTACAACCCCCCTCTCTAAAAAAAAATGTTTACTACGCAAAAAGAAGCCCGATAGACTGAAAACCCGCAAAGGGCGGTCTATGCAAAATAAGGGTGCGTACAAAGCTCGCTAGATCGAAAACCCGCAAGGGCGGTCTAGGCAAAAGTTAGAGCATTCCCCCTTCTATCTTCCCTTTCTCTAAAATCATTCTAGTCAGACTGGAGTAAACTACGGTGACCTGAGCCCCTTAGTCCTATTTGTAAAAGGGTAACGTAGGCAGCCTTTCAAAAGGTGCGGTCTAAAAAACAAATAAACATCCAAATCCTGTCACAAAGCAATAAAGATAGAAGTCGTATTTTCTGAAAGCAAAAAATTTTATTTCCATAGTCATTGCATGTTAACACTTATTTGATGAGTCTAAGCTCGACATACTTTTTGAATAAATAACCTATTCTGAAATTTAGACTAAAACGTAAAGTAAGGCATAAATTAAAACTAATGTGTCTACAATGACTATGGAAGAATGCTCGGAACTACCCCTTAGAGCCACTTGTGCCCTCGGTCTCCTTCTTCTTGCTTTGTCCACGGCGAACCTTCTTCTTCTTAGGTTTCTCACAAAATCTCCTCTCAAACTCGCTAACACCCTTAGCTTTGCCATTAGGAGCCTCACCATTCTTTCTCTTCTTGGAAATACCCAATCCTTCTCCATTCACACTAGCCATACTCCTAAAAATCCTCCTCTCATAAGCCTCAGCCTCCTTAATCCTCAAAGACGAACTCGGAGCGCAGGATGCCAAAATAGTGCCCCTTAGGGTCTCTAGAGTCTGCTCCTCTCGCCCAAGTCTCTCCACATACCACTCCAAATACTCTCGTGACAAGTAGGTGTTGTTGGAGCGCGTAATGAAGGTCTTGCAGATGAAACCGGATTTCCCCCACATCTGGGAGAGAAGGACTGAAGCACTGTCATCAAGATGAAGTATACCAAAAGGGAACTCAGTCCGCTCCTCGTCCCAACCCTCTGGGATTGTCTGCACCAGGCCATACTGACGGAGTACCCTAACGGGGTAGTAGAAAGTAGTCCCCGACAGTGCCGGCACTCGGATCACATACAAGCCTATTTGTTTCTCCCTCACCGAGCGAATGTGCCAATGGGGCACCACCCACTGGATATCATCAGTCACCATCCCCACCAAATACGTTTCCCAACCTTGGCGAGTCATCCTCTCAAACCTCTCCTCCATCCCTCGGATACAGAATGTCCATGGAGCCACCTTCGGAGAAACTGCCGGCTTAGCCACTCAAAGCCTCTCGTGCAACCACATGGTCAAGAGCCTCTCACTCCCACAAGCCATCTCACCATAAGCCGCAAGATGAGAGATCCCACATAACATCTCCCCTAGAATGGCCGGCACAATGTCATAACCCAACCGAGCCAAATTCACCATATCCAAACATCCTACACTGGCAAACCCAACCTCGGAAAGAAAAAGAAGGAAAGCAAACAAGCACAGTGCAAGGTGGTCCAAAGAACGATCAGACGCCACGTCCTCGTGCATGAAGTGTGTCGGCATTCAAGAAAGGTCCACATGGCCATCCCTCACTTATCTACCATGAACATCCGCAGGCACGCCAAATACCAGTAATTTATCCTCCAAAGTAATGAACTCATAGGGCAAGGCCACCTTACCCTTCCCATCATAACCGCAGAGCGCCGCAATGTCCTCATAGGTAGGTGTTATCTCGTTGAATGAAAAGTTGAAGACATGGAGGGTCGCATTCCAGAATCTCCCACAAGCTTGCAAGAGATTGGTATTAGCATTCATGTGTAGAAGCGACCAAAGGCACTTTATTCCATACCGTTCTTCAAGCTTCCTACGGCAAGAGACAGAAAGCTTGGCAACCCACTTCTCCAAAGACTTCACGAAAACCCCTCTTTCAAGACTTGTGATCCTAGCATTGTGGTCCATGGCAAAAGCAAGAAAATTGGCTAAAAGGAACTCAAAAAACTGCTCAAAAGGTTGCTGATACGTTTTTGTGGCTGTAAAGGGTTCATTAAATAGGGTACGGACTCCCACTCTTGCCAGGAAAAGGAAAAGCAGAGCCGACTACAAACATGGCCACGCGGCCACTTGTGATCTTGGAAGATATGGCCACGCGGCCAACATTGATCCGGGCCTTGCCATGGCCACGCGGCCAACATCGCTCCATGCAGAAATCCAGTTTGTTCCTCCCACTCCGTAACGGATCCATGCAACTACGTACCTGCCCCGTCCCGTGGCTCATGCATTGTATAAAATTAGGAACATTTGTAAAATAACTAGTTTGCACAAGTAGGCTCCCACAATAAAATTGCATTTTAGAACATAATATACATGGATTTTGAATATCTGTTCTATACATACATATCCCTCTGCTCTCTACTAGCTAATAATACAGGGAAATAAAAGAAAATGGGCCCGGCCTAATCTGATGATTCCTTTGTGGTCCCTCCGTGCTGTGCTGAAAACCGAGAAGTACCGGCACCCGAACTCCGACCCCGGACCGCCCGTCCACTGGTGTGAGAAGAACCCGACCCGTTCGGAGACCGCTCACGACGCTGGGGTGACGCAACGTCATCCCTCTGACAAGTACATGAATGGTACGCCTCCCTCAGTAAGCGCATCAACACGTTCTCCCGCCGAGCTGAACGGATATATGCCTCCCGAGTCACCTGAAAGAGGCCCAAAGGCAGAGATTGTGATACAGAAAGAAATAAGTGTGTGCGAACATGACTAATATAAAGCACAAATCCGTACCCCATGGTCGGGCGGAGGAATGAATGTCTCCTCAACAAGATCTGCATCAGTCGGCTCCAAGCTAAGCTCCACCTCCCGGCCGCCCCTCATCACTCTCACGCTACTCGAGCGAAGGGGCATGTCAACCAAAGGCCGACTCCTACCTACATAACGGGCCGAGCTCGATCCCTCTCCGGACAACATCCTAGCCCGTACCTGTGGACTGACCAGCCGTGTCCGTACATAGCCCTCATAATCATCACCCCCTCTGTAGTGATCCGCCGGAGTGGGAGCCAAGTATGTCCCCAACGTGCCCGGACGGAGCATCCCATGAGGAGGATCCATGAGAATATATGGCAATGCACCGCCCTGTGTTGACGAGCCACCCTCTCTCCCAAGTACATAGCATATCCTGTGAGACCCACAAGCAAAACCCGTGAAACCGTCAGCTCCATGATGTAAGGGCCCACCAAAACCTCGTTGGCCGCGCTCCATGGGTAAAACCTAACCCCAATCGGCGCAGACACCCCAAAAGCCCGCCTCAGATCAGCGGCATCCACTGTCTTCCTATCCCTCTTCCGGCGGGGAGCCACCCTGTTACTCCTACACCAATAAGACATGATGGGGACGACCTTGTTGGCACTCCTCACCAACTGAAAAGGAGCGATGCCAAATACCTCATATACCCAGACCTGTGTACACAGTAAAAGGGAAGCGGCTCAGATACAAGTGCAGAACAAAAAGCTCAATCAAAAAGGACAGTGAAAGGTATACCTCCAATGCAAATTGAAACCCGTATAAGGTCGACGAGCTAACCCTCGAGCAGTGGTCCAAAGCCCGGTAGATCTCCGCCAAGCCGACTCCGCCCCAAGAAATCCCTCCGACTTGGCCCAAGTCAACAAAAGAGGCCAACAGCGAATACCTGCAGACGGTACCCCCACTAGGAAACAAGGTCTCCGAGATACAGTACCACAGAAATAGCCGGACCAGACAATCCAAATCATACTGTCCTCTGCCGAAAGCCTCAATAGCCGCCTCTACCAACCGGTGCACCTTCCCGGCCTCCACGCCATAGCCCTTGACACCTCCCCCCTCGTCGGTGTCAACCCCCAACAACATGTGCCTGTAGCCCCGCTGCCCCGCCAGACTCTCATAAAAAAGGAGGGGGTTAGGAGTAAACCTCAACCCGGTAATCGCCGTAAAATCTGTCGGCGTCATAGTAATCTCTCCCCAACTGAAGTGAAACGTATGGGTAGTGTCCCACCAGAACTCCCGGCATACCTCTACCACCGCCGCAACCTTCAGAGTGTTCCCAACCATGCGGACACCCTCAAAAAAGAGGCCAAACCCTATGTGTTGATCAAATATATGTTTAGGACATAGAATTGCTTAATCCCAATCATAGATATCACTTAGGATCCCCCAATTTTATTAGAACCATTATAAGGTACTCTTAGGATTCTTGGTGACCAGTACAGGTGTATTCCAACTCTTCAAACAAGGCAAACCAGCAAGAGGAAGCAAATCAGCAGACCAGTAAACTAGTTGCCTATCAACTTGATAAACAAGTTGCCGATCAACTTCATTCTCAACTTGCCGATAAAGAAAGACAGTCTGTACTGTCAGTCAGGTTACATCGTTTCACCTTAAAGTCAACCTTGCTGATTGTCCCTGTCCCTTCTTACTGTTTTATCTAAAAGTAGTTTACCTGCTCGGTAATGATTGCTGCGCCGTCTGACACATAGCTACTTTTAGCTATACTCTGTCTCTACTTGCTTTTTGCAGGTAACCGGTTGAGACAAAGGGGTCTTTACCCATCAGACTTTTGCGAGCATGCGTGTACCACATATCTTCGCCATTAATGCTAAAGATACCGCATTTAATGCTCCTCAACTACCCAGCTGGATATTCAAATTGCAAGCCTTCCTCTACAAGACTCAAGACATTTACTCCTCTTATAAATAGTGGACTTGGAGCATTGAAGAAGGTTGGTGAAAATAGAGCATTGAAGAGAGTTGAATGTTTTTGAGTATTCATTAAAGACTCAAACATTCTGTGTCCATATAATCATTAGATCATTTAATAGGACATACACTTGTGCACCAACTCAAACAACATTGTTAGTATTCCCGAACTAGATTATATAAGGAATACGTTGTTTAAGTTTTTCACACACCCACCTGAGTGAGATAAGTTCTCTTGAACTTGCCGCTCAAATACACTTGGTCAGAATTGTTTTACGATCCATTAGAAATTTCTAGAACTTAGTCTTTGTATACCGGCAAAGCCGTGCTTGTAATAGACTAGAAAAATCTAATAGTACTCTTTCTGACCAAACTTGGTAGAGGACGTAGCAGTATTTACACTGTGAACCTCTCCAAATCCCTGTGTCTCTGCTGCTTGCCTTATCATTGCCGGTTGGAATTCTATCACCGGCAGATTGCATATGCTTATACTGATTCATTGTAATTTCCATTGACCAATCTCTTGAAACTGCATTGAACTTTTAGAAACAACCTTGTGTTCAAACTAAGCTCTGAAAATCTCTTATATACTAATTTTGTGTGAGTTAAAACTAAGTCATATTTTACCCGCTGCGCTTACTGATAATAGTTTGCAAACTGATAAGTGACTTTGCATTTAAAAGTGTTTTTTTTGTAAAAGTTTTAAAAAGGCTATTCACCCCCCCCCCCTCTAGCCTATTTTCCTACCAATTGGGCCTAACACTATGGCCTCGATCCGGTCGCGCAAACCACCCGGTCCCGCCGACAAAGACTCCCACAGCCTGTCCACAGTCACTGTGGACCCACGAGCCTTGATCCTTTGCAGGTAAACACAGCACATGTATGTTACCATTCTAGCAATTTACAATTCTAGCAATTTAAATTCTAGCATTCCATTATTCTGGCATTTCATACTATGTGCATAAAACATACAAATGTGCGAGAATGAGAGGAGTGAAAATTTCAAATTTACCTCTCGCGTCTCCGGAAGCCCCATCGACCAATGACGCTCGGAGTCGATGTAAAAATCGTAATCTTGGTCGAACGTAGACCGCAACAGATTATCGCGATAATTTCGGGTCGCCGCCCGCGATCGCAATCCGCCTCAAGGCACCAACGGCGCCGCTTCAACACCCGCACCCGGGTCAGCCTCCACATTGCCTTCGCCTTGAAAATCATCACCTCCCCCTCCTTGTTGCCCTTGCATTTGGGGCACATAACCACCTTGGAAATTCGCATCCCCAAGCAATGCCTCGGCAAGCCAATCCATAGCATGTTTGGCCACGTGGCAAACATCGCCATCTCAGGTAAAATGTCCTTTTTACCCCTGATCCTTTCATCTTAGGTGCCCCTAGCCTATGTTTGATCATAAAGTATTACCTTTTCGGGTTCGAAAAGCCCCCCTAAAGTTTTCAAAATCTTTACCACGATTGATAGAGCCCGTCCGTTTCTATCTCGTGTGTGCCCCCAGTATTTGCTTAGGATCATGTGATTGTAGAGACCCGTCCGCCTCTATGTCGTATGCATCCTAGAACAATCATGATCTGTAGAGACCCGTCCGCCTTTGATTACGAGAGTTCCATCATCTATGATTTTAACGCGATCTGCAGGAACCCGTCCGTTTCTGATTGCGTGTGCTCCGGCATGTTACCATTTCCACCTTGAGGCCATTTAGATGCCGTAGTTTGTATGTCTTGCACCTAGTTTCCCTCATGAATGTTCGTTCTTCATACAAGATAGTATCCGTAGGATTGTTATCCTCATCAGAAGTTCGATGTCTCGTTTTATCCCCACTATATCCGAACTACGATTGGCTTGATTCCTCCAAGGATATGTAGGAAACCTGAAAAGGTCCAGCCACCCGACCGACGTGGTCATTTTTATCCCCAGCAGATATTCTTTCCCCACAGAGCAGATTTTCTCCTTAGCAGAAGACCTCATTCCTCAGCAGAGAACAATCATTACCAATTTTCTCCAGCAGATTTGAACTATGTTTGGCTTGATTCCCCCGTGGATACGTAGGTCGCCTGCCAAGGTTCAGTCGTTCCCTTACTTTCTGCCTGTTTTGAAACTCATGTTTCAGAGTGGTTCCTATTTTTATCGTCGACCCTCCATTGCCTTGCAAGAAGCATCGCCGAGGGGCTACTGTTAGTACCCGACCTGAAAATGAGTTTATTAGGGCTTTCCCAAATATACAAGGACTTTATAGGAATTAGAAACCTCGCAAAGACTTGTCCTGGATTCCCGAAATACCTCATTTATGACAAAATCCATCAAAATAGGTAACTTATGGTTTCCTTAAAACCATGCAGAAACCCTAGCCTAAGAATCAAGCCAGCCCGCATATTTGGCCACGCGGCCAACATTGCCGCGCCCCAACCTTGGCCACGCGGCCACTCTTGACGCCGTCTTCAATCATGGCCAGGCGGCCAACCTTGTCCTGGATGATCCCAGCCGTCAGATCTTCCCATCAGTTTACTATATAAACTCATTCCATTCCATTGGTTTGGGGGATCCCGAGTTTGAGAGTCTTAAATCCGATTTTGAGAGTTCTTAAACATTATTTTTCTCCCTAATTAAGCATTCAAACACTCAAGGAGATCAAGGTTTATTTCTTGCTAACATAGGTAAGTTTTCTAACTTTTTCTTCATGTTCTTGCATCATTTTTAATGTAGATCTTTTATATTCATGTTCTTACATGTTTATTCATAGTTTCTTCATATGCTTTGCATGTTCATTCATATGTTCATAATATGTTCTTCGCATGTTCTTCGTGTTCATAGATTAAAACCTTATTTATGCTATATTTAGGGTTGCGATCTTCATGTTTGCATGTTATTTCATAGCCGATGATGATTTAGGGTTCATCAACCCAAGGATGATCTAGGAACTATTTCTAAACCCTAAACTTTAGGTAATTACTCCCATGTTCAATAATCCTCCCATGATGAATGTGATGAATGTTCATTGAGATCTCATTGATGGCATAGTCATTATTCTAGGATGTGATCATCCTGCATGTTTCTTTCTCCTCCCTCTTCATTATGCATGATCCCTATTCTCTCTCCACATTCAAATTATGTGCGAACTACGCTGACCTGAGCTTCTCACATTGAGAGGAACGTAGGCAATCTTTGGATCCGGTCTAAATCACTAACACACTACATACACCGCATCATGATAGAAAGACCGATCAATTCGGGCAATAGGAGTGATAACGTTCAATATTCTTCTCTTGTTGTAATTTGACCCCCGAACCCACTAAAAATGCTTTTTTCAATGTTTTGGCTTTAATTAAAACGGCGTGGCGACTCTCATAATTTTAATGTCCGTATGAATATTCCCTTTTGTAAATAAAAATAATCACAAGATACTTCCCATGCGTCGCTTCATCGGAAAGGGGTATTCACAATTATGTGCTAGTTTTACTTGGGTTAATTTCTTAACTGCTTTAGAATATTAAGGTGGTTAAATATCTCGTTTTGACTTTTGGGTTATTTGTGAAAATATGCCTTTAGGGGCCTTTTTGTTAAAAGTGAAACTTGAGGGGCCTACTGGTCATTTCTTGAAAGTTGTTAAGGATAAACTTGGTTTGCCTTCTCTGATTCAATTTTCCCAAATTAGTTTTATGTTCTTCATCTGTCTCAGGAAGCTAGGTTTAGGTTTTACTCTATTCTCGACTCCTCGAGTTTAATTATCCCTCTGTTCTTGATTCCGATCCCGGATAAATATTCGTGGCGTTGAATAGAGCGTTTCCTGCCGAACAGAAATAAGTTTGGTTGACTTTGATTTCGGAGTAGGTAAGTTATTAGCTCCCCCTTTCTTGTAATAACATGCATATATGTTATACTTGATACTTGTGCTTGTTAATTTCGTGATTTGAACAAGTTTTGTGATACTTGTAAATTTGGGACAAAGGGAGTATTGAAAGACTTTGTAAATAGAATGAAATACACTTGAAATAAGTGTTCTGGTATGTTAAAATATCCCTCTTGATTTTTAGTAAATTATACTTATACTTTTGGGACGGTGAAATATTTAAATGGAATAAAAGAAAATTATTCTATTACTTATGGGACGGTAAAATTAATGAAAGTATCCCTACAGAAGTGTTCTGAGCATGTTAAAATGCACTCTTGAATGTTAGGGAGTGTTAGTAAGTTTATACTCCTACTTGTGGGACGGTGAAATAATAAATTGCTTGAAAGAAATAAAATTTCGAATTCTAGTACCTTGGGCGACCGCCCATGTTTGGCCAGGCGACCGCCCATCCTATCTGAAAGATTTTACTCTTGAAATGTCTTGTTTTGGGCGACCGCCCATATCCTTTTGCGCGGCCGCACACCTGTGCTGATGAACAAAAGTCTTGAATAAAGTTTGATTAAACTAGACTTAATCCTTGCTAAGGCATAGAGCCTTAGTATAAAATGTCCTAGCAAGTGTGTGTGTACCTTAAGGGCATCAGAACTTGGTCTTGAACATGATTACTCATTGAATTAAAATGAGAACTTGAATATAAGAGTAAGAACTCTTTTCTATGTCTTGAAAGTGCTATGAACAAGCACTAATGTGTTAAATGTGTCTTGATACCAATGTTTGTGCACCTTAGGGGCATTAGAACAAAGTCTTGGACTTGAACATCCTAAGAATAGGATCATGAACTTGTAAGAGTAAAATGTATAACTCTTATACATGGTTGAATGTCCAAAGATTGGAATTATAACTTAAAATATAAGACAATAAAATATTGTACATGACTTGACACCAATACATGTGTATGGTAATGAACTTGAAAGTGCTATGAACAAGCACTAACGTGTATGAGAAATGTTCTTGATATGTATGTGCAAACATTGCATATAGTTGCTTGATAACAATGACTTCTTGATTACTTGAAGCATTTTCCTTGATGAGCTAGTCCACTACTTTTGGATTAGTTCTACTCTTGTAGTTCAAGTAAACATCTACTTGTGCATTTTTGTGTGAGTCCAGCTGGTCCTTGCTTGTTCGGAGGTATATAGGTTCACGCTTATCGCGAGGCTGGGGCTAAGTTGATAATCGGGGATCTATGTATCTGCGCTTGACCCCTTACTACAGGCCATAGTAAGGGCATAGTGTAACGCCCCGAGTTCCGGGGTCCTACTTGGTACCTCGAACCGGGCGCGTTATCCTTTCTATAAAGCAATCCTGATACCGAAGCTTGTAAAAATATATATTAAATTCACTTGATCGACTAACTGTCATAATATTAACAACCTGTTCGAGTCATACTTACAACTATAGTTCTCAACTATAATACAACACTAACCCAAAATACAGAGTTTAAACAATCTCGATACACTCAACGTCCTCACAACAAAAATATATAAATGCTCCATAGAGCAACTACCCCAAAAATAGACAACATGTTCGAAGAATCTCAGCCGCATACGATCTCACAACGAACTATCACTTGCTTCCTGGGGAGGTTAAGGAAAAACAAGTTTGAAAGGAAAGGGGTAAGAAAGAATCTCAGTAAGTTACTAATGCACTACATGGCATGGCAATATGCATAACAACATAAAGGATAATAAACAAGTAGCACATAGTCAAGCAGCGGAATTAAACACATTACAAAAGATACTGAGTCAAGGTTTTTCGTAAGGATATAAACTCTGAAGCTTCAACAAACCGCAACAAACCGCATCAACAAATCATCTTCAATAAATGAAGCAGGGGTTCCGGAACCAAACAAATTAATCATCAGCGGGGGGAATACGACACAAAGTCGTAACCCAAAACAAGGCTACAATTCCACAATGGGAAAAGACCGACCCAACTATGGCCAATTAGTGGGTAACAGAGACCAGTGAGACATTATAATGAACTTGACTCGTGTGCCATTATAATCCCTAACATTGCCTGACACAACATACCAGCTGGACTTTTCTAAACTATTGCATAAACGGTACATAATTCCACAAGAGGGAATCATGCCAAACACATCAGAAAGATGATAAAATTTCTCATGAAGAGTTCAACAACATTGTGCAATAAATAATCAAACAAAAGGATTTCAAAGTAGGAAATCCCACAAATACATCACAAGGATAAAACACCTCAAATGAACCTAAAAGGTTACACATCTCAACTTGATCACAAACGGGCCATTCCAAAACTTTCGTGCCCTAAAACACCTATCGGAGTGCCATAAGGTAAAACCCGAAGCCTAGTCACGTATTGAACCTAATCCCGTCAAACAGAACCATTTTATATTTCTATATAATTATACATCCAACAAACCAATTGCATAATATTCGAAAAGAGCTTTCCAACGATAGTTTACACGTCCAAAACGGAGTCCGGATGAAGAAGTTATGGTCTCCGGAAGATTGAGCATAAAACGGACAATCTGGGAAAAGAGGGGGTGCGCGCGCCGCACGCCTCCCTTAAAAAGGGTGCGCGCGCCTCCTTTGATCAGAATGTTGATTTTTTGAAGCACCAAAGGGAGCGCACGCCTCCTTAAAAAGGGTGCGCGCGCATCCTTGCCCGAATGAGCCAGATCTTGCAAATTTTTCTGGGTTTTATGAACAAAGGTACCTACATATTAAGCCTAAGGTACAACTAGACCAAACATACTACAAACCCAGCAGTACCAAATGAATTCAACAACCTAAAGATCAACTCTTCAACACATTCCTTAACTCCACAACACAATACTACCAAGTAGTTACCAAAACATCACACCATTATCAACACAATTTCACAATCAAACACCATATCTAAGAAAAAATGATAAACTACCCATAAAATGCTCAACATCAACCCAAACCATCAATTTATCACATAAATCTCCACATGCATGCTATATGAGCAATTTCTATTAAGAAGGGGGTTAGTAACTTACCTTGGGTTGAATGAATTTGAACCAAAATGACTTTTATTTGGCTCTAAATGATCTACTCAACAACCTAATCATCTTGATGGAGTTATTTTTCAGAAAAGAGAAGAAATTGAGAAAGAAAATTCAAAGAATTGAGGAAACTCTTACCTTGGCTTCTTGATCATGCAAGGATGAGGAAGAAGATGAGAGAAATGGGAAAGTAGTGTGTGTGTGTGTGTGTGCTGGAGAGAGGAGGGGAAAGAGGGAGTAATCTATCTGCACAAGGTTTTTGGCCATTTCTCCTAAAATGGACACCCAAATTAACTTGTACACAACTAAATCCCTAAAGTCAATTTACATTAAGGCCCATAAGGTTTCAACTTGTTCGAAAGACTCCAATTCAGTTAATATAACTAACACAAAATGTTAACTAAATTGTACTATGCATGTAAATATAACACACACAAATACTCAAAGTATGACAAAAACAGTGCCCGGTTTTGGGGTCGTTACACATAGCTTCCTTTATTAGAGCAATACGCCTGATAAAAGTGAATGCTAAACCTCTTGAACACCTCGTGAATATTGATCTTGGGAATGACACTGGTTACCGGGTCTTCTTATATATACTGCATAAGCAGTTTCTTGTTATTGATCGTGATCGTCACAGCTACAAGCTACGACAACAATGGTATTCTTGGGAGAAATAAGGAACGAAGCAATATCCTTTCGAACTTGCTAGCTTAGCCTTATGTGTTACTTGATGAGTTGGCTTAGCCTCTCATATACTTGTTACTTGATGATACTTGATACATGATTACTTGAGTATCTACTTGAATTGCATGATAACATGTCATGTAGTTGCATCTAATAGCTTATTGAGATTTATCTTACCCCGTTCCTTGTTTATTTGTTTTCCTTAGATCAAAGGAAGGCTAGTGATAGTGCGCAGTGAGGCTCGACATAGCTGGGAGCTTACTACGCAGGTTGTTATTCTTTTGGGCTTGTGTCCTTTTACACTTTGGTGAGGACGATTTTGTATGGGTTGTATAACTCCTTATTTTGGGGTAGACAATCTTGTATAGTACTTGTTGTCTCTAGACATCTTGTAATGCCAGCTTATGTGCTAGGCATGTCTTCCGCTGTATGTAACCAAGTTTGGTTTTAATTTTCTTGTCTAGAACTCGTGTTGTGAGCTATTTTAGCTCCTTACTCTAGAGTATATATATCATGTCAGTTTGATTCTAGCAGGTATTATTCCTGTTTCTTGTTAGTTTCTTGATTCTTGTTAGTTACGCGCACCAGGTTCGAGGTTCTATTAGGGAATCCCGGGACTTGGGGCGTGTCATCAATGGCTAATGTCTCTCCAAAAATCATGGCAATGGAAAATAGACACATCTTATTAAACAAAAAGAATCGGGAGTCCGGGAAGGCTAACCCAAGGGAGAAAAAGTGATGAATCTTGATCCGGAGGCCAATTAAGAGTCCACCTTGTAACACGCATGGGAAATCGGCCAACAAACCAAATATTTGTCGCCCATAACCGATTGAAATCTCCCTCATGTGTAAGGTGAATCAAAATATGTTTAGAGTCAATGTGACCTAGGGTAAAACTGCTTTAATACCAAACTTCAATAAACATCTACATATATCATCCATGGGAGGACGACCTTTAACAAATTTTCCAACTAAAATATACGTGAATTGTCGCACCCCGACCCGTGGTCCTACTTGGCCCCACGTCCGGGACACGCACGGAAGACGTCACAAACATTTTTAAGAAAATTTTTCGAAATATACTTTCATAAAAAAGTCTTATATGACTAAACAACATTTATTAGACTTGACTACAAGTCACAAAACAAACTTTCTCAAATGAGTACTTAGCCACTTGGCTATAACAAACTTTACTTATAAAATTTACAAACACGAACACCTACTAAAAGAGATTATACAAATAACTGAGTCACGGGTACACTATCCTAAAGGTATTACATTTACATAATGTATCGTTTATACACATCACTTCCCAAAAGTCTTACCAAAGATCTCTTTACCGACGTCCTCCCTGTGCTGTGACCTATTCCCTGGACTCCTTCTTATCTAAAACGGTAAACAAATAAGGGGTGAGAATAAATCTCAGTAAGTTACTAAAATGCAACTACATTATATGCTAATATGAGAAACATAAAGGAACAATACCACAAATGATCATATAGCATATAGCACATAATATGAGAGGCTCCCTATCGCCAACCGTCCCATACCGGTTGGAAATAACGACCAACTCATCATACAACACATAAAGCGAAAATAAACACTCATACGTGGATACTGAGCCAAGGTTCTCAAACCAAACAATAGCCATCTGAGAGGCATCAACTGAGCAGCATCGAAGAGCTGAAACGGGTTCCGGAACCAAACAACAACAACAACAACAACAACAACGGGGAAAATGACACAAAGTCATAACCCAAAGTGCCCAACCTTTGGCCTAAGGAAGGGGGTTAAAAATGGGAAACCAATGATAGGAGCCTTATAATGTACTTGGCTCGTGAGACCATTATAATCCCTATCACTGCCCAAACACACACAAAAGTACCAGCTAGACTTTACACGCAAGCACCATATAGAAATACTTGCTTAAACAACAATTAGGGACAATGATTCCAATGTAGGGAACCATGCCAAACACATCAAGAAGATGAACCATTCAACACATTACAAAATGTTCAACAATGCTCACTTAATCCATTACTCACATTTCACAACACTTGTGTTCACAAAGGAACCAATTCTACCACTTTAGTGATCCACAACAATCATCTAACTACTTTAGGACACTACCCAAAAACTAGACCAAGATTGACCTTTAAATCCCTTGGTTTGGAAACTCTAAACTTTTCAGATGGCTGGGCGGTCGCCCGAACAGGGCTGTGCGGCCGCCCAAAATACTCTGTCCCAAGAGTAAAACCTTTCAGATAGATGTGCGGCCGCTCGCCCTTTTTGGGCGGCCGCCCACATCACCTGGCAGACCAAAACTTAACCAAAGTTCACTCATTTCGTTTCACAACCCAAAATTACTTGTACTTGTAACACTTAACATTTGCAACTAATACAAAGACTACAAATTCAGTCTTTAAACAATTCTAACACCCAACAAGAACCATTTCCATACTACTCCTTCTGTCACAAGTTTACAAGTATAAATAAAACATACCCAAAACATTATTTCACAACCTACTAGGCATATATAACAGGTTTATATCCATTTTATTAGGTACAACAACATTACTATACTTTCACAATACTACAACACCCATTTGTATTAACATTTCCCACATGCAACAAATTATTACTACTCCCTCCGTTTCACAAGTATCATTATAATTTTTAATATACTAATATACCCACTTTAGGATACTTTCACTTCTTTCCCCGTCCCATAAGTAATAGTATAAATTTTATAATACATTTATTTAACATTTAACTAAAGATATTATTTTACCGTCCCACGAGTAGGAGTATAACATATAAAGCATATATAATGTTGCATCATCTCATACTCCCCAAAACCAAAACTACTATACCCATTTCCCACAAATAACAAGTCTATAACAAGTTTTACTACTCTCTCTGTCCCAAAATTACAAGTATATAAAAAGTATACTAAAACATCTTTTTTTCAACATGTTAAGCATATAAAGCATGTTTATGGCCATTTTAACATTTAAAGGGGGATTAGTAACTTACCTATTTTTCCAGAAAAAGTGTCAAGAAAAATAATATTGATCGGTAGAAAGAATCTATTCAACACCCTGAACATTTATATATAATTAGATTTGAAAATGGAGTAGTAAATTAAAAGAAAGAAAATTAAATTAAGAAACCTTTACCTTCATTTTCATGGCTACTGAGAGAGAGAAAAAGAATTTTGGGAAAGTGATATTGTGTTTGTGTGTGAGATTGGAAACGCAGAGAGAGGAAGAGGAAGATAAAGATCAAGTTTTCTTTTAGAATTTTCCCTTAAAGCCCTCCAAAATTGACTTTGACCACTTAAACCCCTTTTCTACTATTTCCGTTAAGGCCCATAAAGTTCAACTACCCAACTTAACTATCAAAACAAATGTTACTACTACTACTAACATTTTAACTAACACAAATAATAAATTAAGATATGCAACTCATAAAATATGATGCAACACAAAATTTTAAATTAAAATCCTCAAAATATATAAAATAAGTATAAAATAAATAAAACGGATTTTGGGGTCGTTACATGAATTGTTTTGCGAGAGTAGAGATTACCTCCTCTAAAACTTGAGATTGGCTTAATTACCATGATAAGATGCCGCGAAAATCAGAGGAATTGAGGTTGATGATGAATTTGGAAATGTATTGAAGAGACTGAAAAATAATTTTGCTGTAAAAGGCGACAACGGTGCAGAATCTTGACACGATTGCAACAACACAAAAGAGTGCATGAGGCCCTTACAAGATATCTGGCGGATCAGGCCCAGTAATCATGAGCAAACCTTAATGACGACCAGAAAAAACACTTAAGTTTTTAATCGCTTTACGTTCTTTTAGGAGAAAAAGAAAGCCCTATTCACGCACGAGCCGAGTGTATTTACTTCGTGTCCTACAACAAGTTTGCAAGTAAGTCTTTGGGTAATTGAAGTTTTTAGTCTGACGATATTAGTGGAAGCATTAAGTTTTGTACATTTGCTCTGAAAATATACTCCCTCCGTTTTAAAATAAATATCAAAATTAATACATTAATGTTTTCGATATTTGTGTTTTAATACTTGTATATTATATGTATCTATATTACAATAGAAGGGGAGAATAACTGTTTTATAAAAAGATGTCAGGATTTAATCTGGCAAGTTCAATCTAACGTCTCATAACCCTAACTCCCCACTCTGCAAACCAGTCCCCTGAACGGAAAGCAACGGCCCTCGCATCGCAACAAATCCGTTTCCTCCCCCCAAATCCTTCTCCTCTCCGTTTCAGTCTAACAAATCCCTTCTCAACAATGTTTTCTCCGTCATGCCTTTACAAAGAATGTCGATCTCTTCTCACTCCGTCATCCCTAAATCTCTCAACTATCTGCGAGTCATTAGATCTCCTTATCAGTCCGATTCTTCCTCCACCCTATCTGCGAACTTCACCCGGATCCTGAGTTCTTGATCTCTGAAGTAGGCTGATTCTATTTAATCTTCAACTTCTCCCACGCCCTGAATGGCTGAATCGTTTGCTCACACCCTGAATTGCTTGCTCTTACCGGATAACCAGGTAATCTTCTCTCTTTTTTTTTTTTTGAAAAAAAAAAAAAAAAAAAAACGAACTTTTTCTTTAATCAGTTCATATCTCCATTTATTCCTGTGTTTCTTTTGTAAGTTACAACATGATTTGTTTCATTCTCTCCTTGCTGCATGTTTTAAACTTTTAGACAGAATGTTTTTTTTTTTAAGTGTAGTATACTGTTTCTTCAATTTCTTGATTTATTGATTTTTAAATGTTAGTTTTGATGTGTTTTCTGAGAAATTGCAGACCAACACCCAGTATAGCTTTCTTTTTGAATGTCTGCAAGACTGCAACCCTTATTACTTTGTTTTACTCCCTCCTTTTTTTATTTTCTTTTAGTTTACGTGTCACCCTCATGTGCTACTGTCAGTCAATTTAATTTCTTGGGGCTTTAATCTTATATAAATGTGACATTAATTACCGAACGGAGGGAGTATTTTTTTTTTCAACTTAACTGTTGGTTTTATTGCGGGACGGAGAGAGTATTTTCTTTTCAACTTTTTTTCAGCTTCACTCTTGGTTTTATTTCGGGGTGGAGGGAGTACTTTCTTTTCAACTTCACTCATAATGGCACTGTAATCTTACATTTTTATTTCAATGCCTGCCTCTTTCACATCCCAAAATTTATTATTACTACTCTATTGAAGCTACTCCTGATGATGTTTCTGCTATTTTACAGTTTTGTCAGTTCAACACAATGTCCCAACAACCTTCTAAGAAAGTAAAAGAAACTGTGACATCACAAGAGGTATTCTTCACTACCGTCTTTTCATGCCTATGTTTTCCACATTGTCAATACGAATATAGTTAGATGCAATTAGTTACAAAATGTACTGTGGTTTTATTTCATGCATGTTCATGATCTGTGTCATCTTTCGTATATTGTCATCCTGAATATAACTATATTGGTCATAAGTTATAAGTATGTTTCTACTATTATTATAATACTATTATGAGGTATACGAGTATACATTCAATAGGATAATAGTTCTCTTGCCATCTGAAGATGACTCATCAACGACAAATATTGTTTATCCTAAAGTTCTTTTATAAGACTTATTATATAATAGGTATGATTCCTATAATCTTATTTCTAAAGTTAACATATTTCGTATTATTATCCGTTTATACTAAAAAGTCTAACTTGGCATTTTTCCAATAGTTGCCCACAGGTTTACAAGTGACTCCACCTCATGATGCAGATGATGATATTTGGAATGATCCGGATTTTCTTAATGAATTGTTATGTTTTTTATATAG
This sequence comes from Campanula takesimana, assembly GCA_026119855.1. Classification (NCBI taxonomy): domain Eukaryota; kingdom Viridiplantae; phylum Streptophyta; class Magnoliopsida; order Asterales; family Campanulaceae; genus Campanula; species Campanula takesimana. The sequence continues at coordinate 109,900 of JAOWBW010002107.1, forward strand.
TTGAATCAAATGCATCAAGTATAGTTAAGTAAACGCAGTTGATTTATTTTGGATTTACATGTGCAGGAGGAGTTGGCACAAAGGGCTTATCGTGATTATGCACAGAGGGTTGCAAATGAAGCTTCCACAGTAGTTGTTGTGAAAAGAGAGACAGAGGATTAATTTTTTACTTTAAAGAAAAATATGTTAGTTTTATTTCTTATGATTTTAATAGTTTGTTATTTATTTTCTTCAATTGTCGATAGAGGTAGGACAATGAAATTGAAGAGTCTTTTCCACTGTTGTGTACTGTCGCCGTGCCATCGGCACGGGTTGGAGCACTAGTAAAATTACATTTGGACTGTTTCCTAACATTAATTTTGGTCTTTCAAAAAATAATTTTTTTTTAAACAATAATAAGATATAAAATAATTTAGCTATATACTAAGTGCAAAACTTTCATTTGTACTTTAAAAATATTGATTTAATTTATATTGGATCGAGTAAAAAGTTAAAAGTGTAAAGTTTTTATACGAAAGGCGTAATACTTTAGGGATTGTGGGGGTAAAGAAGTCATTCTGAGCGATTTTTATTTATGTAACTTTAGTGGGACATTTTGCTTCTATTCCTATTTTATAGATCTCGACATACCATGTGAAAGGGAGTTGTCTGAAAGGGAATCCCTCCTCTGTGGTTAAGGTATGCTCATGATGGCCAACTTGGCCCGAATTTTCTATTCCCTCCGCCCCGGACTTAGGGAGGGTCAAACCGACCGGAACCGGAAACGGAAAATCGGACCGGAGAAGCACGGAACCGGAGCAAACTGGCGAATAAACCGGAACCGGAGTAACCGGAACCGCCATTCATCCGGGCCGGTTACGGTTCACATAAATGGCGAACCGGACCGAACCGGAACCGGACCGGAAATCCCTTATTTTTCAATATTTTTTAATATGTTTATTCATCATTATTGTATGATAAAAAAAAGGGCCGTGGAACAGGACTGGAACCAGATTGTGGTAACCGGAACCGGTGTAACCAATGGCCCGTTAAGGTTCACATAAATGGCGAACCGGAACCGCTGGTTCCGAACCGGAACCGTAACCGTAACCGGCGTTGGCCATCCTACCCGGACTAAGGGGCGGAGATTAAGAAAAAATAAATGTTGTGAGTATGAAAAAGTAAGTAAGAGAAAGTAGAGAGAGATATAGTGGGTTCAGTGGCGGAGCCAGAAATTGAAGGAAGGGGGGCAATTTGTTTTGGAGCAAACCCGATTTTTTTTTTTTTTGAGTGTTCTTTTGTATTAGTGCTTCCCAAAGATGAAAGTTACCCTTCAAGTGCAACAATTCAATAACGAATATCAACCTCTTCAAGTGGGACGAAAGTAGTAAAGTACTTAGCAATTTACTCCAAGTAAAATTTGGGGATTATTGGACTAGTAGAAGAAAAATTGTTCACACAATAACGGTATAACAACCAAAAGTGTAGAGTATAATGGTTGCCCATATAAAGTAAAGCACCATCTTTGTTAGACTCGAGTGAATGACTTTTTCAACCTGCAAAATACTCTCTCCGTCTCAAAATATTGTTCACTTTTTTTATGTTAGAGCGAAGGAACTTTAAACAATAATTTTAATTTGATATTTGTTATTGATAGATAATTATTATGATAACTGAATTAAATTAAAATTATTGCTCAAGGTTCGAATTAACCAAAAAAAAATAGGGAACAGCATTTTGAGCAGAAGGAGTAAGCAAATTTAAAAGAAAAAGAAAAAGGGAAGTATACTTGCAAAGTGGTCATCATGGTCGTTAAAAAAAAAAAAAAAAAAAAACTCAAGGCGGGGGCAATTGCCCCTGCTTTCCCCCGTGTGGCTCCGCCATTGAGTGGGTTGGAAGTTTTTGTTGTGAGAATGACAAGTGGGTCCCATGATCCATTTTAGTAATAAAGCAACTAAGAACCTTAGTCTGGGACAAACTAAAAAGGAAAGTAAAAACCTTAGTCTGGGACAGAGGGAGTATTACGTTGGCTAATAGTCATTAATTATGTCAACAATTACATTTGAATAAGGTTATAGTCACAAACTTTTTAGATATTAACCTCAAACGGTTGGTAATATCAATAATAAATTCTTCTGAATATGATTTAACAAGCATATTTGAACATAGTTATAGCCAACAAACCTTCTAAATATCAACCTCAAAGTGTTTTGGATATCAATAATAAAGCCTTCTAAATATGATTTCAAGCACATTTAAATAAGACCATGACCACAAACTTTCTACATATCAACCTCAAAGGGTTCTGAGTATCAATAATAAAGTCTTGTAAATATAATTTAACAAGCACATTTGAACAAGACCACGGCCATCAAACTTAATTTCCTTAAAGGGTTTTGCCTTTTATATTGATATCAAAAACCTTTGAGATTGATATATACCTAGAACATTTGATATTAATATTCAGAAAGCTTGTTGGCAAATGAAATTTCGAGACCTACAAAAGTCACATGGCTTCGCCCCATGATAAAGGGTTTAAAAACTCCAAAAGACGTTATTTAGGCCCTTAAACAAGCTTTTGAAGTTTTTATAAATGAAGTGTTAAAAGATGGTCAATGGTAGTATTTAAAATGACCAGTTGTTGTGTTACAGATGTCCAGTTCGTGTGTTGAAGAGTGTCAGTGGATGTTGAAAAGTTTCAATTATTTACAAAAATACCACGGCACTTTTTCTTAAAATAATTGTAGTTATTTACATAGGGGTGGACTACCATGTGACGGTCTCACCTTGTGAGACCGTTCCCGCCATTTATTTATTTTTTTAAATTTTTTTTAAATTTTTTTTGGCCCGCCATTTTTTTACTCGCCAACAGAAGTAACACTTTTTATACCAGATGTAACACTTTTTATAAGGAAATGTAGCACTTTTTTCTCATACGTAACACTTTTTTTTTCAAAAAAAAAACTATTTATATTATTTTGCGAAATTGTTGTTACATCTTACAATAAAGTGTTACTTTTTTAAGACCAAACTGTTACTTTCTTCATAAGAAAGTGTTACATTTCTAACCACAAAATCTATTTATATTATTTTGCGAAATTGCTGTTACATCTTACAATAAAGTGTTACTTTTTTAAGACCAAACTGTTACTTTCTTAATAAGAAAGTGTTACATTTTATTATGACGAGTAGCTCACTTGTTTTGTATGTTAAAAAATATTTTTTAAAAAAAAAAAAACCATATCATGACCTATGTAGTTTTATTCGACTAGTCGAGACGAACGCAACGGTATTTTTAAATATTTTTTTTACTTCAAAATCTCAAGATATAACATTTAAAAATTATTGGAGGTTTTTTTTTTTTAACATACACGTGGACTTTGAAAAAGAGGAAAAAAGGGGGGGGGCCGTCTCACGCGCCCGTCTCACGGCGTGAGACGGTCGCATAGAAGTTTTAGTCATTTACATAAGTGTCACCGCGATTTTAAAACAAGTTTTTCCTCATCACTAAGAATACTCATTTTTCAGAGGAGTAACTCAAATTTATAAAAAATAAAAAAAAAAAAAAAAAAAAAAAAGGTTAAAATCCCATAGTAAATGCTACAGTATTTATTAAATTCTTTGCCTAAACGGAATATATTTTCTTGAAAAAGACTTTTCTTCTCTCATTTTCTAATTCAACAAATTGAACGGGTGGTAGGTGGCATGTCAACTTAAGCATACTACTTTAAAAATTTCTCATAAAAAATTAATCATCTTAACTGTGGTAGCACTTGTTTTATATCTTTAATTCAAATCGCCTGCTGTCATGACGTCCAAGCATCGCTTTGTATTTCCCATTTCCCCCTGCAGCTTATATATATTGCCTTCTTCTTCCTTCCTCTCCATTTTCAAACTTGTCTCAACTTTATTTATTTTTTTGTTCAGAAAAATATTTTTTCACCTTGATCATGTGTTAATTATTTTAATTTTTATTGGTCGAATCGATGGAGCGAGCCGAATACTTGCAACCTTTCGTGGAGTTGACGTCGTGGTGGAATAAATTATTACTGGGAAATTTATTGCCGGCCGGAGTATGGGAACCTCTTCCACACTTTCTCCAGACTTGGATCCGTAACGTTACCGGCGGAACCCTAATTTATACCATCACTGGTCTGCTATGGTGCTTCTACATTTATTCCTACAAGTACAATGTTTGCATTCCTAAAGGTATGTTCATATTATTCTTCTAATTTCTTTTACTGTATTAGTTTACACTATTTCATTGATTATATACATAGAATTTAATCTCAAAATTACTTTGTTGTGAATGAGCGTTAGATCTTACTATTAATGATTATATTTCTTAATAGTACCTTAATATTTAAATCTTACAATTAATGATTATATTCTTAATAGTACCTTAATATTTAAGTATAATTAAAAGCTAAGAGTTGTTCTTCTTTTTTCTTTTTTTTGTCAAAGTTCAAATGAACTCACCATAAGAATTAAAATTTGATACTTCCCAAAGGAGGAAAATTATAATATATTTGGGTGAAAATTTAAAATTTTAGTCTCTAATATTAGCAAATTTTAGAAACATTGAATTTATCGGGTTCTTGAATTCTGACGGCCTTGGATTAATAGTCATTAAATTATTCATTAAGAATATATGATCATCATTTCATCACCCACGCTTTCATTAATAAAAGTCATAATATACGGAGTATGTAAATGACATTCGAGTTGAGATACTGATGTAGCTTAACTGCTAAACAGTTTAACTCTTCTTTCAAATCCATATACCTACCTCTTAAGTGTTAAGGGAGATGTAGGAAGATATTCTTTGGTTCTTATGAACATGTGTAACGTGGTTTCTGTATGATAACACGCCAACGCCAGGAAAGTTGCCCTACATAGTGTTAAAAACTTTGTTATAAATAAATCCCAAAAGTTGTGTAGTAGTAATATATTAAGAGTCCTAGATCTGAGCACCTTCATGCCATGACCTGAGCACATGCATCACAGATATTTAGATCTATGTCCATTTGATTAGACCCAAATGGTTATGTCCAGGTAACAATAGTACTCCCTCCGTCCCATTTCAAATTGCAAAACTTGCCAAAAAGGGTGTCCCAACTAAAATTGCAAAATCCAAAAATGACAAGTTTTAACCCACTTGCACACTCACATCCATTAACCCACTAACTATTTTCTACCCCATTTTCTTTCTCCCACTCAACTATCAACACTCACAACACATCACCTTTTTCACTTTTTCCCTTAATCCCCGTGCCAACCTAGTATTTGCAATTTGAAATGGGACAGGGGAGTATTATTTTATGTTAATAGGTGCTATATTTTTCATATAGACCCTCGTCTTAATCGAAAACCTTTTTTTTTTTTTTTTAATAACTCCGTACCACAATGCACCAATTACTTTTCACATTTAATATGAATTTAATATATCTGGAGACTGGTGCTATAAAATAAGGACAAATTCTTGCGTGCGCAGCCGCCCATGTGTGCCGGTTCCACTGTTTCTCGCTTCTTCCTGCTCCGCTACATTTGATCCTTGGATCCAGCCCTTCTGGTAGGCTCAGTCGCACACCTACTAAATTAGACCTAACTCGGCCACTAATAATGTAATTAGGGTAAGTCAGGGTCGATCCACGAAGAACGATGATTATTTGCGAACAGTCACTTGACCAGATTGGGGGTTTGATTTGATTATAATTAATTCCTAGACGGGAAATTAAACTAATTGTGATTAAAACAATGATTAAAAAGCACTTCAGATTTGATACTGTCACCGGATTTTAATTCTAATATCACTGATAATTCTAATCTCCTTTAATCTTATTCATTTGATTACGAGATGTATTTCAATCTCTGTCTCTTCTTTCAGAATAGTTTATAGCAGTGGCACACTCACTATAAACCCTAATTAAAATTAAACCTAAACTGGCACAGAAAAGGTCTAAAGATTAATTGATGAAGTTTTAAGAGACTAAAATCAAGAACGCTTTCTAAAAATAATTTAGATAATCGTCTAATCTTGCCTACTCCCCAAATTGCTATGGCACATACACAATTCGTGGAGATGCTACAATGAAAACCCTAATTCTGGCACAGAACGAGTAATCTAGCAAAGATCAATAAAGAGGACAAGTAAATTGGCCAGATTTACAAACCCTGGAAATTAATCTAAAACGGTACAAGCAAGATTATGAACAAGAATTGATAAAGAAAAAAATAAATACCTCAATAGAAATAAAAACCCGGATCAAGATCTCAAATCCAAAGTAATGGAGTTTAGTTCTCCATTAATGGTTACACAAAGCTTCAGAGAGAAAAAGAAAAAGAACGTAGTCTTTCAAGTTCAGAGAGAGTCCCCCTTAAAACTAATTCTAAAACTAATAATGGAATCATCATCCAAAATCAAAATTAAAAAGATAATAAAATAAAATAAAATAAAAACCAACCTAAACATCAGCAGCAGCCGCCGCCCACTTTGTGAAGATGTTGACTTTCACCATATTACAATTCAGCCCCTGGAGTTTTAATATTGTCAGTTCAGTCCTCCAAGTTTCAGAAATTGCAGAAAAGCCCCTAAATTCCCAGTTCTTTGCAGTTTGGTCCCTGCACTCTTCCGCCAGTTAACTTTGACTTGACTTTGACTACTTGACCATCGAGACAGACGTTGAAGCTCACCAAAAGTTACATCCGGGAAAAATAATTAAATAATAACGACTATTCTACCCCGGATTACAATAAAGGCCCAAATTATAAATAATGCCCCAATTACATCAAATCTAGTCTAAAGTACATCAAAATGAACCAAAATATATGAGAGAATAAGATAAATAATGTATACAAAATCCGCCACATCAAATTCCCCCACGCTTAGACCGTTACTCGTCCCTGAGTAACATCCTAACCCCACTCTAAACTCCGGTCTAATCAGCGTAGCATGGGAGAAAATGACCCCTAATCTCATCTAAGCCTCCAAGTCAAAAGTCAACAAACACAACCAACTCTCGGAGTATAAGAAACTCCGTCCCCATATAACTCCAGAAAATCAAATAAAGATCAATGGCCTTAGCCCGATACAAACTCCAAGATAGTGAAAAACCGTATCCGGACTAAGGCCCACTCATAAAAGCCACGGGGAACTAAAATATCCTAAATTTCCCCCACGCTAGTCTCGCACTACAAGTCTCCCTCATAAAAATAAGTTTTTGGCCGGGTAGTGGTCCCGCGTAAAACTCACCTCGTGTTTAGCACCAACACCCCCTTATAACTCCAAAAGCAAAACGAGGATTTCTATCCTATTACCCACTAACCGAACCTCCAACATCAAAATATCCTAACCCGAAACTCCGAACCTCCCTTATGTCGCCAATCACCGGTGAATAAAAGATAACATCACTCAAAATCTCACCTTTTGCCTAAGCGCCCTTTCGGGTTTTCACTTAGCCTCTCAATTTTTTTTTTTTTTTTTTTTTTTTTTTTATTGCACACCCTTGTTTTGCCTAGACTGCCCTTTCGGGTTTTCAATCTAGCGGGCTTCTTTTCTTGTGCATTTTTTTTTTTTTTTTTTTTTTATAAAGAAAAAAGAAATAGCTATCTAGAAATAAAATGCATACTATACAACTACAAATCCGTCCCCCACGCTTAAACCACACAGTGTCCTCAATGTGTGTGCAACAATCAAAATAAAGGACAGTAAAAGCGTAAGAGAAGGGGAAAAATGTACCATCACTGAGGGGGATATTGCCACGGTTGCCACTGCCAATCTGGGTACTGCCACTGATCAAATGACTGTGACTGCGAACTAGAACCCACATCTGGAGCAGGCATCCGTCTCGATGCACGCCTCAACTCACGGGCCTCTGTACGGGACAACATAATGGCGTAGTGCTCATCCGCCACAGGGACATATGCGGGAGGACCCTGCTGCTGCTGCATCCAAGACTCCATCTGTCTCTGGCGGCTGTCTATTGTAATCTGTCTGTCCCGTATCTCCTCTAAAGTATCACCATACTCAGCCCACCGCCTATCCTCAAAAGCTACCCGGCTCATGAACCTCTGGTCTTCATAAACATATCTGTCCTGGGTCCTCCTGTCCTCATAGGCAAATCTCTGATGTTGCTCATCAAGAAATGACCTCATCTCTCCCCAATTACCCATTGAACCGGACCCGGCACGATGATCGGGTTGTCTAGCTCTGGCTCCCTCCTGCTCATCCATATCGTCATCGTCATCCTCCTCAACTGGCATTTGGTGTTCATCGAGATTAATAACCCCCGGCATTCTCCATTCTTGTGCAAAGTCACCCGAAGAAAACGTCGCATACCGTGAACAAGGTACCGAAAATGAATTTCCATATCGGAAATAAAGGGACCTGGAATCATTAGGAACAGGGTCGAAGCAATCATACTGACACAAGTATGCAAAATCAAAGAATTTCGGTCCACCCATTAACCCTGCATCCTCAGAAGCTTCCGGAATAAAATGCTGAGCCAAGAGGGTGATCATTCCACCAACGGGGATGTTGCCACTTTCCCGAAGAAGATAACCCTTACACCTTGCAATAAACGCATCTACCCAACATGGCACATAAGGGGTAGTACATAAGCCTGATCTCATCAAGGCCATGTCGGATACACTCAATTGGGCGGGCTCGCCCTTCCCCAGAAAAGTCATAGATAATCCCCTATAAAATAGTTTCCAAGCCGGATGCGAGAGATTCGATGCAACATTATGTGGACGAGAAAATGGGAACCCGGTCAACCGAAAGAAAACGGTTGCATGCATCGCATCCGCCTCGTCAAACTCCCCAACCGGTCCACTCACTCCCCAAATACTTCGGATATCATCATACGACAACACCCTCTCCTCATCATCGAGATGGAACCTAATCTCCGGCCCAGTCTGTCTATTGACCACCCGCTCAAACGTCGATAGGAACTCAAGTGTGTATCTCTTATAAACAGGTGCACTCTTACCCAAAAATTCCTCTAGCCCAGCATTTTTCATCAACTCCTTAACCGGCGTTTTCAACCCAAGATTTGTTAAAACTGTTGTATCTAAAAACCGAGTTATTTGAAGATGACGGCCCTGTTTATCTAGCTTCTTCCATTTAGTCTTGTGGGCTCGAGTCAAGTTTGTCAATCCCATAAACATGGCATCCTCGGGAGGGGGTGGGGGTGGTACAATTCCAGACGTTCTAGACTTTTTGGTAGCCCGACTAGAACTACTACCATCTCCTTTCTTTCCCATTACTTTGATAACTAGAATTTGCACAACAACACTTCCACAAGGCAATCACCCTATAGCATCGCTCACCAATACGCTCACCAACAACAAGAAACAATAATAATAACCACACAATCGATTCAATGCACCCACAATGCAATAAAAAAATTTCCAACAATATCAACCGAAACACCACAATTTTCACCCAACAGTTGCACCAATCCCAACAATTAAAAGCGGGAATTGAGAAAATTATACCTCTAACTGCTCAAGTATGCCCACACAATCTCCTTGTCCCTCCAATAGTGCTCCAAGAAAAAATCCAAAAAGCCCCAATTTTGAAAAATTAGGGTTCTTGAAATTTAGTGTGAATTCGAGCTTTGATGATGGGGTAGATTGAAATTGGTGAAATATAAGTGAGAAGGATGTTCAGAATGTGATTTGGGAGAAGAAATCGAACCAATTTGATGATTTTGGGTGGTTAAGGTTTAGAGTGAGAAAATTTGATCAAGTGATGTTAATGGAGAAATTGAGGTTGGATATGGTGTTGGGTGAGGAAGAAGATGAAGAGAGAAGGTGATTTGGTGCGCGGGGGTGGCGATTTAGTGGTGGGAGGTGGTTGTAGAGGATGGGGGTCGGCGGTTTGAGAGGAGGAAGAAGATGGGGGGAGTCGGGTAAGAAGAAAGAAGAAAGAACAATGGGTGAAAGGGCTGTCCAGAGCCGTGTATGCGGCAAAATCTGATCTACACGAGTCGTGTAGTAGTGCACGAGTCGTGCATCTGTACAATAGCAGCTACACGAGTCGTGTACGTGGACACGAGTCGTGTCAATTTACACCCCTTCAGTATCTAGCCTTTTACACGAGTTGTGTACGGACGCACGAGTCGTGCTCAAAAAGACCCCTTCAGTATCTCCACCTACACGACTCGTGTAGGTGTGCACGAGTCGTGTAACTTTTTTTTTTTTTTTTTTTTTTTTTTTTTTTTTCATTCATGCCCAGCCCAAGTTTGACCAAGTGTGCCTCTCCAAGCCATGATTTCCTGCATCCACACAAACAAAAATATACCCTTAGTAGCACCAATTCTAGACATGAATAAAAACATAAAAATTAAAAGCATAATTTACACAAATAACAAATAAAATAAGCAAATAAATCCCGGGTTGCCTCCCGGTTAGCCGCCCTTCTTTAACGTCTTTAGCTAGACCAAATGCCGGGAAAGCACCCGGCATGCATCAAAGTTTAACGTCTTTGACAAGACTCGGATCCAAAATTATCAAACATATACCGGGTCTTGGAGATCAATCACCTCCAAATCCGCGGTATTCACGACTTCATTCTCAAAATACGGTTTCAACCGTTGACCATTCACTTTGAATCCTTTGTCCTCATTAGGACTAGAGATTACCACCGTCCCAAGCGGGGATACCTCCCTCACCACATAAGGGCCGGTCCACCGAGACCTTAACTTGCCCGGAAACAAACGAAGACGGGAATTGAAAAGAAGGACCCTTTGACCAACCTTAAAGTCCTTTCTAATGATCATTTTATCATGCCAAATCTTCGCTCGCTCCTTATAAAGAAGGTTATTCTCATAGGCATCTCTCCTAATCTCATCCAACTCACTCAAGTGTAATTTTCGCTCCTCACCGGAACCCTCTAAGTTCAAATTGAACATTTTGACCGCCCAATAGGCTTTGTGTTCAAGCTCCACCGGTAAATGGCAAGGTTTACCAAACACCAATCGATATGGTGACATACCAATCGGTGTCTTATATGCCGTCCGGTAGGCCCACAACACATCATCAAGCCTTTGACTCCAATCCTTCCTATTTGGGTTCACAGTTTTTTCAAGGATGGATTTTATCTCTCTATTGGACACCTCGGCTTGGCCATTTGTTTGAGGATGATAAGCAGTCGACACCTTATGGGTGATGTGATATCTCTTGACTAGATCTTCGACTGTCTTATTGCAAAAATGAGTCCCCCTATCACTAATAATGGCCCTTGGCATCCCAAACCGACACAGAATGTTGCTCCTAAGGAAATTGACCACTACTTTGAATCATCGGTGCGGGTAGGGATGGCTTCCACCCATTTGGACACATAGTCCACCGCGAGTAAAATGTACACAAACCCACAAGAATTAGGGAACGGACCCATAAAGTCTATCCCCCACACATCAAAGATTTCACAATTCACAATGAGGGTTTGTGGCATTTCATCACGGCGCCCAATATTACCAACCCTTTGGCACCTATCACAAGTCTGACAAAAAGTGACCGCATCCCGAAACAAAGTTGGCCAAAAGAAGCCACAATCCAAGACTTTCCTAGCGGTCTTTTTCGCACCGAAATGACCACCACATGCATACTCATGACAGAATTTGAGAATAGAGGACACCTCACTGTCGGGAATACACCTCCGAATGACTTGGTCGGCACAATGCCTCCACAAGTTGGGTTCATCCCACACATAATATTTGGCATCACTACGGACTTTGTCTCTTTTCGATTTTGACATCCCCGGAGGGAATTTATTCAAGACAAGAAAATTGACCAAGTCCGCATACCAAGGGGCCACTGAATTAACTGCCCAAAGAACCTCATCAGGAAACTCACCCCGGATTGGGGCTTGTTTATAAGGTTTGTCCTCCTCCATTACAAGGCGACTCAAATGGTCGGCAACTAGATTTTCAGCCCCCTTTTTGTCCTTAACCTCTATGTCAAACTCACTCAACAAGAGAATCCACCGAATGAGTCTCGGTTTAGCCTCTTTTTTAGACATTAAATACTTAAGAGCAGCGTGGTCGGTATAAACAATGATTTTAGTGCCCAACAAGTAGGACCTAAATTTCTCTAGTGCAAAAACCACCGCCAACATCTCCTTCTCAGTAGTGGAGTAATTTCTTTGTGCCCCATTCAAGGTCATAGACGCATAATAAATCACATGCGAGGCACGCTCCACTTTTTGACCCAAAACCGCCCCCACGGCATAATCACTAGCATCACACATGATCTCAAAGGGACGAGACCAATCGGGTGCTTGAATAATGGGAGTGGTTGTCAACCTAGACTTCAACTCATTAAAAGATTGCTTGCAATTATCATCAAAATTAAAATCAACCTCTTTTTGCAACAGGGTGCATAGAGGTGAAGCAATCTTTGAGAAGTCTTTAATAAACCTCCGGTAAAACCCGGCATGACCAAGGAAAGACCGGACTTCACGCACATTGGTTGGGTAAGGAAGTGAAGAAATGACATCAATCTTAGCTTTGTCAACTTCGATACCCTTTTTCGACACAACATGACCCAAAACAATGCCTTGCTCGACCATAAAGTGACATTTTTCAAAATTTAAGACCAAATTGGTTTCAATGCACCTATCCAACACTAGTCCTAAATGAGCAAGGCATTCATCAAACGAGTCTCCATGGACAGTGAAGTCATCCATGAAAACTTCCATAAACTTTTCCACAAAATCGGAGAAAATGCTCATCATACACCTTTGAAAAGTCCCAGGTGCATTACACAAACCAACGGCATTCTCCGATAGGCAAAGGTGCCGAAGGGGCATGTAAATGTAGTTTTCTCTTGGTCTTCCGGGGCAATAGGTATTTGAAAATACCCGGAAAAACCGTCGAGAAAACAAAAATACGCCCTTCCGGCTAACCTTTCCAACATCTGATCAATAAAGGGGAGGGGAAGTGGTCTTTACGAGTTACCTCATTTAGCCTCCGTAGATCAATACACACGCGAATTCCCGTTTGCTCCCGGGTTGGAACCATCTCTCCCTTTTGATTACGGGAGACCGTGATCCCGCCCCTCTTGGGCACACACTGTGTGGGGCTCACCCACTTGCTGTCGGAGATGGGATAGATGATCCCCATCTGTAGTAGCTTCAGGACCTCCTTCTTCACCGCCTCCATCATTGGCGGGTTAAGCCTCCTCTGCGGTTGCCTCACCGGCTTCGCATCCTCCTCTAGGTTGATCCGTGCATACATAAAGATGGACTAATGCCCTTGAGATCGGCAATAGTCCAACCAATCGCAGATTTTCTCTCCCGGATCACCTCAATTAACCTCTTCTCTTGGTCCGCTGTCAAACTGCTAGAAATCACCACCGGAAGCGTCTCTCCCTCACCTAGATATACATACTTAAGGTGCTCAGGGAGGACCTTCAACTCAAGCTTCGGAGCCTTCTCTATAGATGGAACAAGTTTCTCCATCGGAACCTCTAGCTTTATCTGACCATGACCCGGCGCAGTAGCAAACATGGCACTCTCTGTAAGACCCATAACCGCTTCCTTCATCGAGTCTGAGATGTCAAACTCCAAATTAGCATACCCCAAAGCATTCTCTAATGCGGTCTTGATATCATCATCTCCACTAGACACCTCAAATACCTCCTCTACCAATGGCTCGATCACATCGATGAAACACAAAGACTCTGAGTCCTTAGGGTATTTCATAGAGTCAAAGATGTTGAACTCCATTACTTGCCCATCGAACTCCATAGTAAGTGAACCATTAGCTACATCGAGCTTGGTCCGAGCAGTCGACATAAAAGGTCTCCCCAACAGTATGGGGGCCTTTGGATCCGTCTCCATCTCAAGAACATAAAAATCCGCCGGGAAAATCATCTTACCAACCCGGACTAGAACATCCTCCACCAATCCCTTCGGGTAGGCATTAGACCTATCCGCCAACTGTATCACAACTCTGGTATCCTGCAGTGGCCCCAACTTAAGAGTTTCAAACAACGCATAGGGCATGACGTTGATTGAAGCCCCCAAGTCCAACATGGCCTTATGCTCAGAAGCATCCCCCAAAGTAACTGGAATCACGAACATCCCTGGGTCACTGCACTTCTTAGGCATTTTCCTCTGATACACTGCAGACACATGCTCACTAACCTTAACCTTCTTTTTACTCCTTTCCTTCTGATTCCTCTTCAGAGTACACAACTCTTCAAAAACTTCGCATACCTCGGGACAGTCTGAAGAAGATCCAAGAACGGAATATTAACCTCTAACCTCTTGAAAGTATCGTAAATAGCATTATCAGGCTCCGGCTTCCGATGTTCTTTCAAGGCCTCCGGGAATGGAACTTCAGGCTCATATACAGGAGCCTTAACCTCTGGTGTAGTCTCTGTCTGAACTGGTGCCTTCTGTACTGGCTCAGTAATCTCAACCTTTGCCTCCGGTTCCTCATCCACAACCTTATCCTGCAGCTCCTTACCATTGCGAAGAGTTATCGCACATGCATTCTGCTTAGGATTCGGTTCAGTCTGTGATGGCAACTTCCTCGAATCTCTAGCCTCTATCCGTCCCACGGCATCCGCTACCTGACCCATCTGTTTCTCCAAGTTACCAATGCTCGCATCTGTGCGCTGCTGATACTGCTGAAAATTCTGGTTCATGGTGCTAACACTCTGCGCCAAAGAATTCAGTAATGCCTCTGTGGACTGTCCTGAAGAATTCTGCTGCTGCGGATATGGTGGTCTATAAGAGTTGTACTGATTACCCTGGTACTGCTGCTGCTGATAACCCTGCTGATTACCAAACTGCTGTCCTTGACCACCCGGCTGATTTTGCTGCTGACCTGTACCCCATCTGAAATTAGGATGATTTTTCCAGTTGGGGTTATAGGTGTTACCCATCGGTCTCTGTCCCTGCTGCGCAAACCCAACTGCATTAACATCCTCCATCTCGCCCGTCTGCAGAGACGGACACGAATCTGTAGGGTGTGTGATGTCATAGCAAATCCCACAAGGCTTCGGTGTCTGTCCCAGAACCAATTGTTTCACCATACCCTTAAGATCCTCCATATCTGTCTCGAACTTATTAGACACCCACTGTTCGAACCTGCTGCACTAACCTGTCTCACATTAGACCTCTTGCCATGGGTCCTCGTACTCTTAGCAGCTCCTCGATCAACTCTTAGCTTCCTCGGTAGTCTTGTTCAGAATACTTCCCCCACAGCACGAATCCACTAGCCGTTATCCTGAATAGTCAATCCCCCATGAAAATAGACAATCAGCTGATCCTCAGTAAACCCATGATACGGGCAACTCCTACAAAGCTTGTGGAAGCGGTTGTAGTAGTCATATAGGGTCTCATCAGCCTTCTGCTCCATATTGCTGATGTCTCTCTTCATCACATTTATCTGATCCTGGGGGAAAACTCTTCCAAAATACTTCTTTCATCTGCTGCCAAGTCGTGATGCTGTTGGGTGGCAAATGATAGTACCACCATTCGCGTTATCTTTCAGTGTGAAAGAAAACGCCCTCAACAATAGGTGCTCGATCGGAAGCGCTGCCGGCTTCATACTCTGACAGATTTGCACAAACTGTGAGATGTGCTGATTAGGATCCTCTCCGGGCATCCCTGTGAAGTGCGGTAGCTGATTCAGTAGCCCCGGCTTCAACTCAAATGTCACCCCGGCAGGTAAGGCAGGGAATTGGACGGCATGTGGTTGCTCATTCCAATTCGGTGCAGTCCTCTGCCTCAATGTCTGTGGTGGTACTGCTTGTCTACCTCCGCTTATTTCACCAGCACCACCGCACCGGCATTCTCACCAGCGCCACCAGCACAGCGTTACCCTGACCTTGTTGCGCCATATCTTCAGCCAACAAAATTGCCTTGTATCTCCTACTTTGCTGTCGTCCTTTCCTGAAAGACCTTTCGATTTCTGGATCAAATGGTACAATCAAATCGTTAGTAGAACGGGTGTGGACCATGCACGGTTCCACACTACAAGATAATAAGCAATAAAGATAACTAGAAATATAGCAAGTAAACAACTAAAAAGAGAAAAAAAATAAATAAAAAGAAAATAAAATAAAAAGAACGCAAACAATAACACCGTTCCCGCGCAGCGGCGCCAAAAATTTGTAGGCTCAGTCGCACACCTACTAAATTAGACCTAAACTCGGCCACTAATAATGTAATTAGGGTAAGTCAGGGTCGATCCACGAAGAACGATGATTATTTGCGAACAGTCACTTGACCAGATTGGGGGTTTGATTTGATTATAATTAATTCCTAGACGGGAAATTAAACTAATTGTGATTAAAACAATGATTAAAAAGCACTTCAGATTTGATACTGTCACCGGATTTTAATTCTAATATCACTGATAATTCTAATCTCCTTTAATCTTATTCACTTGATTACGAATGTATTTCAATCTCTGTCTCTTCTTTCAGAATAGTTTATAGCAGTGGCACACTCACTATAAACCCTAATTAAAATTAAACCTAAACTGGCACAGAAAAGGTCTAAAGATTAATTGATGAAGTTTTAAGAGACTAAAATCAAGAACGCTTTTCTAAAAATAATTTAGATAATCGTCTAATCTTGCCTACTCCCAAATTGCTATGGCACATACACAATTCGTGGAGATGCTACAATGAAAACCCTAATTCTGGCACAGAACGAGTAATCTAGCAAAGATCAATAAAGAGGACAAGTAAATTGGCCAGATTTACAAACCCTAGAATTAATCTAAAACGGTACAAGCAAGATTATGAACAAGAATTGATAAAAAAAAAAAAAATACCTCAATAGAAATAAAAACCCGGATCAAGATCTCAAATCCAAAGTAATGGAGTTTAGTTCTCCATTAATGGTTACACAAGCTTCAGAGAGAAAAGAAAAAGAACGTAGTCCTT
>JAOWBW010002108.1:0-50173 GCA_026119855.1 Campanula takesimana
ATGAATCCTGTATATGTTCAATTTCAAACTTTCAAGGAAACTAAGGATTTTTTTTTTTTTTTTTTTTTTTTTTTTTGAGAATTTCAGTTGACATGTACATAAGTACCTTGGTTCAGATTATAGTGTACAGTAGGAAAATGAATCTAGTAACATCATTATACACTACCTTTTCTAGTATTTAAAAATGGGATCCCATTTTTGGGACGGAGGGAGTAGTAGTCAATGGTAATGTGATAATTTCACGAAAGAAAATGAATCTACCGTCAGCGTATTTGTTATAAACCATTTTCAGAATGTCCAACTACTGAACTATTTTGAGCTATAATAATCTTTTAAGTATAATGAACTGTGGCGTAAACTTTCACAAATGGAGATGAGCATATGAACACCTAGAGTGCGAGTTGGTTAATCATTTCGAATTATCAGAAATCTAGTGGATGAAGAATTGATAAGTCTACATGTGAAAATATGCTGGGGATTAGCATTCACCACTACGAGGGGGGAAGTAAATAGGATTTTTTTCTTCTTCTTCTTCTTCTTGCCTAACAGCCTACATCTAGTTGTTTAAGCTTAGAATTGTCCCTAGTGCATCCTAATCATTTGCACTGGCGGACCAGAATTTCTGGCTAGTGCCGTCAAGTCTTAAATAAATAAATCAATCAAATACCGTCATTGGAGCTTGCTGCATATTGCGGGAGTGAGGCGGAGGTGCAGCAGTCACTAAATATCTGTTTTTGGCTCTGTGATTTGGAAAATGGGAAAAGCAAAATGGTCATTCCTGTCGCCCTATTTCTTTAAATATTCACATTGCCCACCTAGCTCCTAGATTCTTCAGTTTGGCCATTTTACTATGGTTCCGTCTTCAATTTGTCCCATTTTTTGATTTCAGTTAGCTTTTGCCATTAACTCGGTTGGAACTACCTCAACTTGCCCCATATTTTGATTTCAGTTAGATCGGGTCAACTTTTCACTATGGATCCGCCACTAACCATTTGAATGATGTGCTTATTTTATGTGTGTTGGTAAGTGATTTCATGTGATGGAGAAGCCTGTGTTGACTGTTTTCCTCCATCCCTAAATAAATGTCCATTTACGACTTTGAGAGACATTTAAGAAAGTATACTTTTAAACACATTGAATAGCATAGATACTTAAACACCCTTAATGATCTCAATATATGAATCTTAATTGGGAGTGAGAATTAGAACATAGTGATAGAAAGGTAGAGTTTAATAACTTCTCCAAAAAATGAACAATTTATCTAGGGACTTTTTTTTTTTTTTTTTTTTTTTTTGAAAATGGACATTCATTTTGGACAAAGGAGTATTATAAATGTCCATCACTTTACACAACTGTCTGCATAATTCATAAACCATGCCTTTTTTTTATTATTACTCCTGCTTGAAGTCTTAACTGGTCTCTGTTGTTTTCAGATTTTGCTGCAACTGGTAGGAAAATTGTTAATCTCTTCTTGCCTTGTACTGTATTCTACTTCCAGTTGCTTATGGTAGCTTGGACTTGTCCCTATTGCATCAAATATAAACCTCAAGCACCATTCTAAATGAAAAAATAATTAAAATATTTTGGCTTGAAAGTATGATTTCGTAGACGTGATGTGATAGGCACCTTTTGTTCTGTCTTGACTATATTAATATCAGCTTGTGCACACAGACAAACATATACCCCCTCCTCCGTCCCATAACAATGTGCACAACTTCCTTTTTGGGCGTCCCATTGATAAGTCACACTTTCCTTAAATGAAAATTTTATATATTTCTTTATTCAATGGGTCCCATTTGTCATACTCACAACCAGGTTGCAGGATTCTCTCCCAATGACCTCGAATCGCGTATTGATTCGCAAGTATCGATTCACAATTTGATAAATATTGTACATTAACTAGTGATAGGTTTACAAGGATAACTTCAAACACCTCTAAAAAACTGAAAAGCCACAACGTTCATATCAAGGAAATGCTAACCCTCAGTGATCAGTCCCTCACTACAAGTCTACAAATACTTGTTGCCAAAGACTATCCCCCAAAACCAATCCTTTCCAAAACCAAATAATATTTATTTAAATCAAACGTACTAATATTGCGAATTCGCGAATCGCAATAATTGTAATACTCTACGTATTGGATTCCATGAGTTGAGCGAATCGCGATTCGCGATGCGAATTCGAATCGGACGAACTACGACTTGTGCAACCTTGCTCACAACAACTATCCACTACTATTCCCTACACCACTTTCGCTCTCGTACTTCACTTTTCATACTCACAACAATTACCCACTACTATTCTCCCCTTAATCCCGCGCGCACCCCATTTTGTGCACATTGTTATGGGACGGAAGGAGTATTGTGGATTGTAAAACAGAAAATTTAATATTCGTATCAGAGAGAGTTGTAATTGTACCGGCATTTTGATTTATTTTTTTTTCACGATGAGCAACTAGCGAGTTGTTAAAATTGGTGCAATGTGCAGGGTGACAAGGCATGAAATTATCAGTCCTTTTGAAAATCATTATTATGCATAATTTGAGTGGCCATGAAAATCATTTTTTATGTAACTTCAGAGTTCCACTCATCTTCCAGGATTCATCATAGGAAAGAAAAGTTCTGGGAAAGAGAAAAGCATCAGATGGGTCTGGACAAGACTCCAATTCTTGGCAGATGAAAGGAAATTCAAGAACATAACATTATGGAATCACGACAATATTCCCTCACAGGATGACGCTTTCTTACGTTCATTTCATTGGTTTTCCGTTGCCAAAACAGTAAGTTTTTTTTGCTTTGTCATTGAATTTACTTGATTGTTTTTTTCCTTCTTAAATCTCTTTTTCTTGGTTCAAACCGACTCTCTGTCTCAATCCTGCTTCTTCCTTTACAAAATGCAAAGTTGTTTTCGTGATTTATTTGCAAATAATTAGAGAATATGAGTATTAGCTAGAATAGCCGAATCAACTATTTCTGAAATGGAATGTTACACTTGACTTAGCTTATTTTTTAAATTGGGGTGTTTAGATCAACTACACATAATCACTGACTGTCTCCCTTATGTGAATATATTTCTTTTTTTTTTCCTAATGCAGTTGCACCGGCCAGTGTCTGCAGAAGAATTGGAAGATGGGTCTATACCTCCTTGACTAATGTAATACTCCCTCCGTCCCTGAAAAATAGTCTCTTTTCGGCTTTTGATGGTAAACACAGTGAACTTTGACAAAACATTAATGCTTATTTAATCATCACAAAGAAATTCTTAAAATTGTTATTGATAAATTACTTAATGATTAATCAATAACAGTTTTTTAACATTCAACTAAAATGGTTTGATTGACATTAATGTTTGGTCAAAGTTAATTTATGCTGAGCATCAAAACTAAATGAGACTATCATTTTGGTTTTGGTAGTAACTTTTAGAAAACAACCTGATCCTTTATATAACTGGAATGTTTATGTACTAAATAACTGAAGACGATAATGTTTTCATCTTTCTCTCTATTTTGTTAACTCTATACTCCCTCCGTCCCACTCGAAATATGATTCTTGGTCAACTTAATTATATTTTGACCAATAATTTGAAGAAAAATAATAATCTTAACGAAAATCCAAAATGTTCAATTTTCTCTCTGCTACACACTCACAACAACTATCTACTATCTCATTTTCTCTCTCCTACCCATTCACACCACCTACTTTTCCAACATATTTTCTTATCTCCGTGCATTTTCTTATCTCCGTGCATTAGGTTTTAGTAACCATTATTTTGAGACGGAGAGAGTATTTGATTTTGGTAGATGCTAAAGACTTTTAGATGGTTTCTTACAGATTTTGAGAGCAACATTGTCCAATATCTACATATTCTGTAATACCCCATCCCACATCGGAAAGATATGGGCTTTGATTGTAATATATAAGCCTCCCCTATACTACCATTGAGCACCAATAACATCCATGGACTTTTGGGTGGGCCTATGGTAAGCCAAGTAGACCCAGTTGTTGGGCTCAGTGGGCCAGTTTGTAGTGCTTATGTAGCGGGTCGTGCTTGCGGGCTCGGGTCGTTACAAATGGTATCAGAGCGGACCCCCCGGCCGTAAGGCTTGAAAGCTCGCCGGGGGGGGGGGGGGGACGATTTGGGTATTGTTTGGGCCTTGCCGGGGACGGCAAGGATTTAAGTGGGTGTTTGTAATACCCCATCCCACATCGGAAAGATATGGGCTTTGATTGTGATATATAAGCCTCCCCTATATTACCATTGAGCACCAATAACATCGATGGACTTTTGGGTGGGCCTGTGGTAAGCCAAGTTGACCTAGTTGTTGGGCTCAGTTGGTCAGTTTGTGGTGCTTATGCAGCGGGTCGGGCTTGCGGGCTCAGGTCGTTACATATTCAGCTTCTGCAGTTGATGTAGATAAGTTTTCTTGTTGATGCACCAACTTCTGATTTTTGCTCCCAAGTCTTCAAAGCGCTCTACTTGCTCAAAAACCTTTTATATTATACGATTTTGTGACATTTCTGTTGCAACCGTTTTGGCCTATTCGAGAAAATGAAATGCATCATATTATTATTTGTTAGTTTTAGATATTGCTTTTTTTGTAGAAGATTTACACATTGGAAGAAATCGAATGTCAATGACTTTTTGTCAAAACATGATGTCGAAAAATTAAAGAACAATATTGCCTAAAAGAGAGAGCTTTATGGCAATGTTACACAAAGGCACATTAAGTTTCCGTTGCTTTCAGCAAAGAGCCAAAGATTTGTATCTCGTGACGAGTCCAAGAAAATATTCTGTTAAGTCTATTGGAATGTACATTTAATGATGAACAAGACTAGATAACCGGATTTTGCATTCGATGAAAGGATGCATGCTATTACACAAAGGAAAGAAAAATGATTAAGTCAAGGTTTCAAAAACTCTTCAAAAGGATTGACCTTGAGACTCCAACTTTGAAATGCATCCAAAAAAATAGGAAGCCTTTGCACAATACTAAATAGATACATTCAAGAAGATCTTTAAAACATTCTTTCATTCATCATTCAAAAAACAACTTGACTAATACCAGTTGCATGCATACATACTTACAGTTGAGCCACACCTTATAACCTTGACATACAATATTATTCCCATCCAAAATGGGTCAAATCCATCTAAGTTGCATGATTGTGTTAAATGATGTCCTATATGTGCCATAATTGACATGCAATCTTGTCTCTATTCGACAACTGATTTTTGAATTAAATTGTCAAGTTACTTTCACTAATGATCTTTGTGTGATACAGGAAGGAAGCCAATTAGACTGGGTAAGCTTTGGGGTGGGGGGGGGGGGGTCTCTATTTCTTCAAGTCTATGGAATCACATTGTGCAATGAAGACAAAAACTGTGAACAAGCATGCACGTTGGCACCAGCTGCTTGGACACCAATCTAGTCAGAATTTATCTTATATTTCAGATTTAAAAGTAATTAGTTGTAGGGAAAAATTAGTTTGTGATGCTTGTTATAAGGCAAAACAGACCCGTTCTCCATTTCCTTTGATTAATAAAAATGAAGAAAATATTTTTGATTTGATTCACTGTGATTTTTGGGGTCCGTACTGAACACCTAGCATGAATGGTGAATATTATTTTTTTACTGCGGTGGATGATTGCAATCGAGCTGTGTGGGTTTTTCTAATGAGGGAGAAACACGAAGCTCAAGGGCTTTTGATTGCTTTTTGCAAAATGGCTTAGACACAATTAAGCGATCATTCTATAAGGAAAATGGGATACACCATGAGACAAGTTGCTATGCTACTCCTCAGCAGAATGGAAGGGTTGAACGCAAACATCAGATTGTTTTAACCTTCGTAAAAAAGCCATTTAACCTTTGTAAAAATGCCCATAAATTCATCTCTCAATTGTTCACAATTGATACTCAGTTTATCTGATGTTTAAATTTAAAAACTGAGACATTCATTTCTCATTTGTTCACAATTGATTATAAACCGATAAATTCACCTCTCTATTTTTTACAGTTGATACACAATTTCTCAAATGCTTAAATTTTGAATCTGAAACATTCATTTCTCATGTGTTCATAATTGACTATAAAAACTTATAATTTCACTTCTCAAATTTTCATATTTGATACTCCCTCCGTCTCTACTTAGTGTGAACCAAAATTTTGGGAACACAAATTAAGAGAAAGTAAGAGAGATAAATAATGGAAGGAGGTGTTTGTGAGTATGAAAAATTAAATAGGAGAGAGAATGAGTGAGAGAAATAGTAAGTTGATTAATGTTGTGTGAGTAAAAGTAAAGCATGAGAGAGAATGAGTGAGAGGAATAATAAAGATTCTTTGCTATTTTTGGGCAGTTCACACTAACCTAAGACAGACGAAAAAAGAAATAAGTTCACACCAAACTGAGACGGAGGGAGTATTTAATTTCTCAGATGCTTAAATTTAAAATTTGATACATCATTTCTCATTTGTTCATATTCGAGTATAAAACTTATAAATTCATTTATCACTTTTTCACAATTGATGCTCAATTTTTCATATGTTTAAATTTAAATATGAATTTATTATTACATACCCTTTACACAAATGAGAAATCAATTTCGCATATGTTCAATTTAAAAATGAGTGTATTTTTATGCACCCTTTAAATAAATGAGAATTCATTTTTTCAGTTGTTTTGAATGTAATTGATGAATTTGTTGTCACAGAACCTTAGAAATAACATAGATATATGAATTTCATCTTCTGCCGACCCAAGTTGGAGTATGGTGGGTTGGGTGGGTAGTTGGCCACTTTGTAGGTGGGTTGTCCTTGGTCCCTAAGATCGAATACCGGACAGTCAGTTGGTTATGACAATTGTAGATTCTGAGGGTGTTGTAGATCTAGTTGCAGATGATGATGAGGTTAGGATTAATAATAGAAATAAAAAAGGAATGGAGATTAGGAAGACAGAGAGAAAGGGGATGCATAAAGAGATAGAGAGAAAACACCATCGATTCATGGCATCAAAGAATTTTCCGGAGAGTTGGCCTGAGATGGAGGATGGGAGGGAGTCACCGGAGAAGAGGGAGGGTTAGCTGGACTGGAGGAGAGAGAGAGAAATCGTGAAAGAAGGGCTAGGGTCTGAATGATTTGGGGTAGGAGAGGGGAAAAAAACGCGGTATATGCGTGGGAAGGTGAAGTAGTTTTGCCATTTACAATTATAGTAAGGACTCTACGAGAATATTTGATTTTCACTCAGGAATCCTAAGATAAAAAAAAGAAAAGTTCTGTTTTTATTGATAAATTCTACCATATATAAGAGATTTATTGGTAAAATCCATAATCTTTAAACGTTGTACCATATTTCATTTATAATAATGTCTTTACCAAACATCAATTGCCTACAACATGACAGAATTACATTAAAATTATGTTCTTATTTTAAAACACAACATTTATTTTTGAAGCCAACAAAATAAGAAAAAGTATCTTATATTATAGAACAAGTGAAATTTTATTTTATATTTCCTCATTTTGTCAATCTCACATAATTTTTTTAAAAGGTGATGGACGTTATTTGATATAGAACTTCTTATTGGCTTGTGCACGAGGTGTAATATCATACTATGAATTTATTTATTTTATTATTTTAAGCAATGATTTTAAGTTTATTTAATTATCTTAATCAAAAAGAGCATTTTGGGGCGGAGGGAGTGATTCTTTTTGCATGAAATGAACTATGATAACAAAAAGTTTGCCACATATCCAGAAGTTTCTGGATCGGCCAGTGGCCTTATAGTCTTTCTCACCAATAGGATGGGAATGTGGCAATTTAGTGTATTGAGTTGATTCAGATTTGAAAACCAACCACACAAAAGCTTTAATTTTGCATAGGACACAAAAAAAAACAAAGATATGTGAAATCCTCCTTTTTGGATTCTTTCCTATTTGTGTGGTTTATAATTACATTTATTCTTATTCTTATGATATTTATCCATCTTTGGGCCCAAATTTTCCCAATTTACACCTCCTAATTCTATTCACAATCATAAGAAACAAGGCCTATCGATATTTTTAACAATCCTACTTTAGTTATAGTTAAACTTCGGTTTTAACCCCTCTTGTATTTTTTTAGCAGTTTTAATTTTTGTACTTTATAGAAGCATTCATTGTCCCCAAAAATGATGAAATTTAAGCCATTTTCTTTACATTTTAACCCTCGTACTTTGGGGTTTTTGAGGAAAATGAGTGCGTATCTAAAGTACAAGGCTTAAAACTACTTAAAAAAAAAATACAAGAGAGGGTAGAACCGAAACTTAAGCAAAGTAAAAGGATTAAAAATGTCGATTGGCTTAAGAAACAACGATAAGAGGGCCAAAATTCAATTTATTTATTCTCCTAGAGGAGTACATTAAGAATAATACTATGGGCACAAAAAAGTCACAAAATCTTGCTCACAAAATCCTAGGTGTAATGATTTTATTGGTGCGTTTAATTAGAGTGTGACGGGTCCATTATCGATGCAACCAATAAAATATCGCCACCTCATGTTGTGAGCATGATTTTGTGCCCTTATTTTGTGCCCCTAGCATTGCTCGTACATTAAAGAACAACATAAGAACTCTAAGTGCATAACCCTCACTTTCTAACAAAATGCCTTCTTCAACTCCACACATTTAGTTTCCTAAAATTAGGCAAATCTGGATATTGATCGCAACAGAAATAAAATCCATCTGGCTTTACTGACCAATAAGCTATTTCTTTTTTTAACCATGTATTACACATATGAACCATTAATGTATTATTATAGAGATCAAAAACAGCTTGCTTTGTTCCCCAATAAAAGTGTGCGAACCAAAGAGTTGTGAAAGGATTAGCACAAAAATGCCAGATGTAGATGTTATTACCAGGATGGAGTGTATGCATGCCATGATCTTTTCCGGAATGTAAATGAAATGATATATCTTCTGTATTATTATTGATGATAACTATCGTCCATGGTTTATTCAAAAACCAACAAGAAGATGATGTTGTTGGGTAAACAAGACAAAATAAAAATATGAAGAAACAAATGGAATTGTTTCTCAACAAACCGCTCATGTTTTTGATGAAAAATGTGGTGCCACTTGATTATCAGATGATGTTATTGTCTTTAAGCATTTGGTTAATTTATATACATAAATATAATATGTAAAGTCAAATATTACCTTTTTAATGGTAAACAACAGTGTTTAGCCAATTTAAAAGTTGGTTTTTTAATTTCACTTCTTATTATAGAGAGATAGTCGCATTTCAACCGTTTTTTTTTTTTTTTTTTTATCAACTTGATTGAGATTTGGCAATTTTTTTTTGTAAATGCTCTCTTGGCGAGATCCTAAAATAGTTATTCATACAAAAACTATCCTTTTTATGAAATGATTTTGTTTCTTTCAAAAAAAAAAAAAAAAAAAAAAAAAACGCAACAAAAGCACGCTTTTAGGGGATTTAAATCCTCTTGTTTGACAATTACAAGTGTCAGTCGGTCAATTAAAACACTCAAATTACAATCGATAAATTTAAAATTTTTAATTGACAGATTGACAAACTAGTGTGTAATTCATGACTTAAAACAACATGAGTCCATAAGGAGTAGCTCAGTGGTAGAGCCAAACTTCACAATGTGTGAGGTCTCGGTTCGATCCCTTCCCATGCCTCCTAGGACATCATTATTATAAGGGGGTAAGTGGGGAACCACTATCGATCCTCTTTACAATTGGGCAGATTTTAAGCCATAATCTTTTACAAATTGGGTTTTCATATAGTTTTAAGGAAATCATATCAATAATATTCTCATAATTTATTATCGTGTTGTGTTATTGCCATAATTCCTTTGAATTGAAAAAAATGAAGGTAAAATAATCTTTTCGGAATGGAATGAGTATCAAGTTTGTAGAATTAAGGTAAGACTCATTTATAAATTGTTACTCCATAAATTTTGGTTTTAATTCCACTAAACTCTTTTAACATGATTAATTTGTTTAAAAAGGACTCAACATATGCTATACTCCCTCCGTCCCTCTTTAATTTATAAAAATAAACTTGAGCACATTATTTAAGGAAAAAAATTGAAAAAATTGATATATTGTGAGTGTAGATAGTTGGGTACGTAGGATATAGAAAGTGTCGTATGAATAGTAAGTGGGTAGTTGTTGTGAGTGTGCTAAGTAGGTCCTATTATTTAAGACAAATTCTTATATGCGGCGGGCTCTTTCTGCCGCATGCCGTGCAACACCTGGGTCGGGATCCGCTGCTCCTCGCTCCAGCCAATCTCGCTACATCGACTGTCTAGATCAAACCTCCCTCTTCCAGATCGCTGCCACGTGTCCACTTTTTTTTTTTAAAAAAACCCAATAACTTTAAAATGCTATATCTTGAGATGTATAACTCAGATTTTTTTTTTAAAATACCGTTGTGTTCGTCTCGACGAGACGAATAAAACTACATAGGTCATGATATGGTTTGATTTTTTTTTTTTTTTTTAAAAAAACATTTTTTTACACACAAAAAGTTTGAGTTGCTCATCAGCTAACATGTAACACTCTGTTCTGATAAAAGTAACACTTTCATCTTCAAAAAGTAACACTTTCTACTGTTAAAGGTAACAGCAGTTTTACAAAAAAAAATGGGTTTGCATTTCAATTGTTACTTTTTCAATTAAAAATTGTTACATTTCATATATAATGTTACATTTAAGAATATAAACTGTTACAATTGACGAAAAAAATGTTACATTCATTTTTTATAAAATATAACATTAGTTTAGTTTGTCAATCTTATGTTAATTTTGAAAGAAAAAAAGTGTTACATTTGAAAAAAGAGTGTTACATTCTTTTATAAAAAGTGTGACATTTGTTTAGTTGTTAATTTTTATGGTCTCTTTAATCCATTGCAGCAAAATTGTGGTAAATTTTTTTTAAAAAAATTTACATTTGAAAAAAAAAGGTGTTACATTCCTTTATAAAAAGTGTTACATTAATTTAGTTGTCAATTTTTTATGTTATCTTTAATCTATTGCAGCAAAATTGTGGTACATTTTTTTTTTTAAAAGTGTTACATTTGAAAGAAAAAAGTGTTACATTTCGTTATAACAAGTGTTAATTTTGTTGGGAGGAAAAAAAGTTGGGGGTGGCAAAAAAAAAAAATAATAAAAAAAAAAAAAACGAAAAAAAAAATAAAATTGGAAAAGTCCCACCGCACGCCATGCGGCGGGTGTACAGGAGACGAGCTCATTATTTAAAAGTATAAAAATGTTTTCCTTTTAAGATTTCGTAGATTAAAGTGGAACAACCAAATTTCTCAAGTATGCCTTTATTAAAACTTTTATCCCCTAAAAAACCTTTCTTATTTTATTTGAGCTGTTTAATAAAACTCACTACAAGAAAATTTACTTTCCGCGATGGCATTTCGAGATGGCCAAAAAAGCCGTCTCCTTAGGCAGGCATTGGCGATTGCAAAAAATGCCGTCTCCGTATAGTGAAATAGTGCGATGGCATAAAAAGCCATCCCGTTAGATAGGCATTGCGCGATTGCCTGCGTGATTGGATATGGTGAGCCATCATGTTTTGTTAATTTTTGCTCACGCGGCAACACAAATAGTCCGCGGGAATGAAAAATATTTCGTGAAAACTTTTAAATATTTTTAATCTATCTCTTGAAACCCTAACCCTTGAAATACTCCAGCTAGCCCTCTTTGTCTCTCTCTCTCTCTCTCTCCTCTATACACCTCCCTCATGTCCTCTCGATCCCCTTCTCTTTTCATCGCTCTCTCTTTCTCCTCCCTCGGTAACTCAACTTTTCACTCGCTCCAAGATTTGGTGCCTTCACATTCTGCACCTACCCACTTGATTTTCCATCACCGGTGAGTCGTTTTCCCTTGTATCTCACACTCTATTTCCCTCAAGCGCTTACCTGATTCCCCTCTAATTGGCCATTTTCATTTTTAGGTTAACCTAAAATTCTTCTTATCACAGTCCTCCCACTCGATGGCACGGAGGTCTGATAACGCTGGGCTGGATCTAGGAGGTGCGATTGAATGGGACCTGCACTTCGAGCTGTTACATGCCGCCATCTCCGAAAGAGTTTGTGAGTGAATTTTTTGTTTCAATATCTGTTCAGTACAAACTGGTAACAATCTCTTCTTTGGGTTATCTTTTTGGTACAATTTTCGTGTTTGTTTAGTACTCTAATTTAATTTGCTTTGAAAGTACCCTTCAAGCAGCAACAATGCAAGTGATTGCCAGATGTGACTTACTGGAGTGGGGGTCACCAGGTATGAGAGGAAGTGCTGAGATATTCGCTTTCTCATCTTCTTCATCACATTCTAGGTTTCCATGATTGTCAATTCCAGTTTTGGCTTCAACAAAGGGGTTCTATTAAGGTAAAATTTCAAGAAAATTTCATAGTTTATACAATAATCTTGATTCTTGACTGACCATTTGACCCATCAAGGAGATGGAGTGATTATATGTACTAAAAATGGAATCTTGATTTCCCATTTAACCTTTATTATTTTGTCTTGTTGATTTCGAAAATTCTATTTCAGTAATTATATTCTTCAAGCTAAGGATTAATACTTTTAGTTTAGGATCAATTTAGAGCTTAGTGTGTGCCCAACTGTGAAAACTGTTGTTTTCTTTTACTGGCTTTGCGTATAAATTCATGATTGAATGAGCTTAGAAGTTCGAAGGATAGAGAAAAGAATGAAAAAGCAAAGAATGGGGTTAATTGCTCAAACATAGCAGCAGCTGAAATTATATCCTAGTCCATACTGCTACTGTCTGCGAATTAACAATTCTATTTTAAATATTAAGTTATTATTTTAATTACAATGATTTCAGTATTTAGTGCAGTGCAAAAGGATACTAAAATTATTAGTAAGTAGGACTTTTATTTCAGGACGGAAGGAGTAAGTAGAACTTTTAATCTGGGACGGAGGGAGTAGTATAAGAAAAGAAAAGAAACAAAAAGAAAATGAAAACTCCGTCAATTATCAGTTCACTTGGGTATTAGTAGGAGGTGTATATCACTGAGCAATTTTCTTTCCATGTTGAATGCTCACCTTCACACCATAAAAACCTAGATACTTTACTATACCAAGGATAGCATCAGCGGAGAAGAGGAGAAAATAAAAAAGAAGAAAATACTTGGAGAAAGATCAGAGAAGAAGAAAGGAGAAATTAATAAATCTCTAAATTGATGTCATATAGACATCACTCATACCCCTGGTTTGAGTCTCATTTTGGATTTGAAATTGGGGGTGTGACAAATTATCTGCTTCGATGGTGATCGTTATATCTGTACACTTATGTGATTGATTTGACTGTAATGTAGGCATTTGAGAAGTACGACGTTGAGAAGGATGTTGCCGAACAGATTAAGAAGGAATTGATAAGAAGCATGGTCCTACCTATCATTGCATCGTCAGAATAAACTTTGGTAAGTTGTTTTTTTTTCCATTTACAACTATGATTAAATCATGAAATTAAAGTTGTTGATTGATTTGTGGTAAATTGGGTATATGATAGTCTGGTTATACTTGTCTGATTTATTAGGATAGAACTAGGCTTGATCAGTCCTTGGAGTGGAACTAGTTTACTATATTGTAGAATGTCCTGTAACTTTTTTCAATTATTAATTTGGAAGAGAATCTAAAAAGAAATGAAAAACACCGGAATCAAATAACATATGATTTGCACATTCTGACTGGCTTTTTTGGTTGTTATTTATTTCCACACCGGTATGGTTTAGAACGTTTTGTCAAATCATTTGCTATAACTTCATTACTTTCATTGGAACTGAATCTGAAAGTGTATTAGATAGGTTTGGATACTGAGCTTTTATAGTTTGAGTAGCTTCATTTTAGTACTTTAAAAACCATATACATTAGAATCTTTGCATTTGTCAATTATTTATTCATCAAAACCATCACCTACGCTCCCACTATTTAACAAACAGAGCATTGTGATGCTTTGGGTACATGCAAAGTATCTGATAATGGAAGTGCTGCAATTCATTCTCATAATAGAGGAGCTAATGTACCTTTTTCAATGATCAACCAAACCATGGGTATCTCGAATAGCAAATACACTTGTTATTCAGGCAATTCATGAAAAGGTAAACTCTCTTCCATTGACTGGAGGAATGGTTATTTCTTGCTCAATTTTGGTGTATTGTGAACTAGTCTTCAGACCATGTTAATTACTAAACTGTGTAGCTGTTATGTTTTGCTTTACAGTATAAATATTTGACACCTATCATTTGCTTGTTCTCACTAACACATGGATATTTTTACATGAATATGTTACAGTTCAGTTGCACTATATTGGTCCATTAAATAGCAAGGGCTACACAAAACTTGCAAGTGGAAGCAATTAGAGATGAACGATGTGGATAAAATGTGAGGTTATTTTTTTTATAGGAAATATAATTTGGTTTTTTAGTAATCATATTTCTTTTCATTTTATTTGGTAGAGAAATATCCTGATTCTTGTTACATTTTATTGACAAATAATCGCTTTATTTCATTTGGTGGAAGGCTACAAGGCGATGTGTTTGGAAGAACAGTGCAAATCTGGATCGTAGAATGAAAGAGAACGTGTTGAAGGGTAACTAGGATCTTGTTTCTAGTTGAAGGGTGACAGTAGACTTTCTAGTACTGTGTAATGGTTTTTTTTTCCTTTTCTTTTTTTTGAAATCACTTGGATATTATGTTTTTTTTTTTCACAAATGTGATAGATGCTTTTGAGCAAAAATTTGTATTTGACTATGGATCATATCTGCTATAATTAGTGTTTATGAAATGGAGTTAATTAATTTGCACATTACTGTATTTGATTCTTTCTTATTTTTTTGGTTGACATACTGAATAAAATAGAAATTGGGAAAACTGGGAAATAAAACAAAATAATGCCTTTAGCCTTCCG
The DNA here is from genome assembly GCA_026119855.1 of Campanula takesimana. Taxonomy (NCBI): domain Eukaryota; kingdom Viridiplantae; phylum Streptophyta; class Magnoliopsida; order Asterales; family Campanulaceae; genus Campanula; species Campanula takesimana. Next base: position 14,944 of record JAOWBW010002108.1, read on the forward strand.
TGATTGCCATTCCCACCCCATTAGTTGAGCTAAGGAGACGGTTTTTTAATTTCAAAAAATAATTAATAAATAAAGATAAACCCTTTATGAGACAGCAAATGCCATCGCGGAATCATTTTAGCTAAGGCGATTGGTTTTCCAGTAACGTTATCTTTCCGCGACAAGGCTTTGCGCGATTGCCTTGGCGATTGCTTTCACAGTCGCGTTATCCTTCCGCGATGGCTTTTACCGTAAACGTGACTGCTTTTGGCAATAGCGGAAAGCTATTTTTCTTGTAGTGACTTTTAAATGCCAAAAATATCCCCACCTCAAACAAAACCTTGACCGCCCCTCCCCCTCATTAACCCATCACATATACTCCCTCTGTCCCGCTCGAATTAGGATTCTTGGTCAAGCAATTTATACTTTGACCAATGATTTGAAGAAAAATAATGATATGATGCTGCACGAAACGTGTTGGATCAGCCCTCCGTCTAGTGGTTCGGATAATCCCAGCAAAGAATATCTTCGTGTCCGGAATCTGCACACAATGAACAAACGTGAACTGGCCGGGGCTTCACCGGCGAAGGCCCTCCGGCGTGAGAGTAAGAATTCGGGTGATCTGTGAATAGAGAAATCAATGGACTAATTAAGGCCAAAGAGTCTGTTACCCGTTCCTGTTGTAGAGGACCTGTTTTTATAGGCGTGGGTGTATGAGTTCTGACTTGTTAGGAAAGCCAGGAAGCCCGTGGTGATGTAGGACTCATATTCCTTGGAGATAGACTCCCGATAAGGATGGATCAAGCCCTGTTATCTGATAGGAGAGTTATCCTTATTTAGATAAGGACTCTCAATCTTAGAGTTGTAGTATAACCCTATAAGTGGATTCCCGATAGAAGGCGGCATATGGTGTAAGTCATCCCATCATCTGTCTCGGCTTTGTCACGGAAGCCGGTTAGGGATTAAACTGCTCGGACTCGGCCTAGGCAAGACTGCCTGCTCGGCCTTACTGACGGCGACCTATAAATATGGGCTTCTTAGACTCGGCCTAGGAGAGGTCTCCCTGTCTGCTCTAAGTGACGTCGGCATATGAGAAGATGGGCCTTATTGTACGGGCCTTACGGTGTGTGAGCCCAGAGTTTATGGGTTCCGTTTAACCAAGTCGGTTTATGTCGTTCAGTGGCCCCCGAGTTTCTATCTCGGCATGCCGAGTAGGAACTGTTTATGTACTTGATTCTGAAGCTTCATTTATCATGATTTGACAGTCAACCGCCAAAATCCCCAAGGGTTTAGATTTCCTGACGTCATGCTGATTCGCCCCTAGGTGAAATCATTGTTTTTCTTGGAAAGGGAAAGCCTCATTAATTGCTTCATCATCATGAGGAGTATAAATATTTCACCCCCCCATCTTCCCGGGCTATTTAAGAGTGCCTTTTGATATTCACTACCCAAGAAACTCCTATTTCTTCTTCAAGAATCTTCCGAATGGCTCCGAAAAGAACATATGATGATGCTTTCCCGGAGGAAATTGATTCATCCTCAGAAAACCAAGCTGGGAGTCCTAAATCTTCAAGCAGCGATGACTTCATGCCTCCTTCCTACCACTCTTCTTTTCCGGTAGAGGACTCGCCGTCGGATAGCAATGGTGAATTTCAAGAACCAGACCCTGTTGATGAGTCTTCCGATGATGACTCTGTTGCAGAAGAGTCAATGGATGATGGTGAAGATGATGATGGAGATGAGGAAAGCGAAGATGATCCCGAGCCCATCATCATTGATGAAAATGGGTATGACGGAGACTCGGAGTGGGAAGAAGATGATGATGACCAAGATCAAGATTGTAATCTTTCTTGATTTCTTAATCAATGTTTCCAACTAGTTTTCTTTATGATTTTGCTCAGGTCAAGCCTCCGGCCAGTTGTGGGGGTTCACTTGTATATATAAAATTTCCTGCCTTTCTTGACCTATCAATGTCTTGTTTAGAGATTTATCTTTTACCATTCTGAATATGGTCATTCAACTACTTTCATAAAGTATACTCTGTTAATCTCGTCATAAATACTCTTGATGTCGCTATCGCCCCATGATCTCGGCATTTGATGATGGAGACGTATTTGCAATGTTCTTGAAGTTGCCGAGATGATGACCTTGATTTTCAAATATCGAGATGACTTGTTCCCGGCTTAATTTATGCTTGTTTATTGTCTCGACCTCGTCCTGACACGTGTCGGTCCGGTATTGGCAGTCTTTAATCGGCGGTTGGGTCACCTCAATCGTTTCTTCTCCTGATATTGTACGGCACACGTGCTTGATTGATGGGACATTCCTCTTTGAAAAACGTGGCCCATTAAATGCGTGTGATGATGACTTCGTGGGTGTACGTGCAACCCGTGGTTCATGGGTCAGATCCGGGTCAATCCGACCCTAAATTTTTTAACCCGCCCTACTTATATGCTTAAAATCCCCCAAATCCTTTCATTTTCAAATTCTTGCTCAAGGGAATAGCGTGTTCACCGCCGGCGAGTTTCCAGAGACCTCGATTTTTGTTGCCAATCCCGCCGTCTGATTTCAATCAATCTCCTCCGTTCCGTCGACCGATCTTTTTCCTCCGATTGCAACTTCGACGAAGGTACTGTTCCGTCCTCTTTTGCCCTCTACGATTTTTTGCCATTTGTTGGGGTTTTGGGAATTGTAAAGCTTCAATCTTTACTGCCTCTGCATTTCTACTAGATCTAACTTCTAGAGTAGTGTCTCCTTTCTGTTATGTCTGATATTCCCCATTTCGACCCCGACATCATGTATGGTTTCTATGAACGGAACAATAGGGTATATAGGCTGTCAGAGGGGAAATGGAAAATGCTGTCCTTGATAGCCATTAGTGATCTGCTATTTCTGAACAAAACTCCTAGAGACGACGTTAGGTATCCCTCGGGCCTTTTTGCCCCCAAAACCCTTGATGATAGCGTAGATGGCGTAATTTTTCTCAACACTTTCGACGCCATTATTCAGCACATTTTTCTTCATTATGTTAAGGACAAGTCGGCTTTCCGATCTCTCTTTGAGGGTCCTTCCTCGGCCCCAGAAGCTGAATCGGGGGGGAAGGTCACCTCGTCCTCGGCACGGGATGATTCTAACCCCTTGATTGATGCATGTATGGCCGAGGAAAGCGTTTCCGGGAGAATTGTAGATAGGTTTGAAGAGGTCATGGTCGCGCGGGGAGGCCGAGATGGGGCAGGTCCTTCCGGCTCGACTCGCCGAAGACATCCTTCCAGTGGTGACGCCATGATCAGGGATCTCTATGATAACTACGATGTGGATCGTCAGGAGTTCAAACTTTCTCATAGTAGGGCTCATCCGTTTGCCGACGAGAGAGAGGCAGAACACTTTTATTACAACGACGCCTTCCTTCCCTTTTTCTATAAACTTTCAACTCGGTCTTCGCCTTCCCCTGGATCCTTTCATTAACGAGTACATGGAAGAGTGGAATATTGTGCCGGCTCACCTGGGCGCTAATGCCGTGAGGTATCTTACTGGTTTCATCATTCTCTGTCGTAGCCTTGGTTTTGAGCCTTGTATGTCGGCTTTTTACCATTTCTTCAAGTCGTCTTATAACTCTTCTTCCAGAACCATTACTATCAAATCCGACCCCCACAAGCCTAAACTTATGATTCCCATATCCAATGTTGTGAATAAAGTAACCGGCTGGAATAACAACGTTATCAAGGTTGAGAGCCGACTCGGATGGGAATTCTTGGGCCCTGACAAAGGTCCGGCGAGGCCTGAAGCCGTACATCGGCCCTCCTGGAGCGCCAGTTTGATAAGGAAGTTGGAAGAGTTTGCCGCCTCAGCTACCTTTGATTGGGGGAAGACCGAGTTAGGTTTCAAATATCATGTTCAAGCCGGTTTGATGAGGGGCCCGATTGGCGGTGTTATGCCGAAAGTTGTGGTGGAGAGAGGAAGACGGTTTCCGGGCTGGGTGGTACATCCCGGTTTTGTTTTTCACTCGGAGTGTGACGTTTGTAAAGTCGAGAATGACAAGTGTCTCCGGGCGCGAGATATAATAGGATGTAATGCCTTTTCCTTTGATATCCCTTTCCTGTTTTGCTTTATTATCATCTTTAACTCTCTTTTAACTTGTGCAGATCTTTCGATGGACGACCTCCAGATCATTGACGCTGAGGAGCTTGACCCCGCCATGGCGGCGAGAAGGAAGAGGCAGCTATCGCGCACCCGGGGCATTGAAAAACGTCATGCTGATATGGCGGCCCGGCAAGAGGCGTTGCAGGCCCAAGGTGTCGCCCTCATTCCTACTGGTCCATCTGTCGTCCAGGTAGAGGCGGGTGGAGGGGACGACATCGAGATTGTGGAAAGGGAGGTTGAGGTAGAAGTTAACCCTGCATCTGAACAGGATCTAGGCCAGCACGATGAGATTGAGGTCGAAGTGGATCAAGTGGGCCGCCGGGGGAAGAGGCCGATAGAAGAGTTTGGGGATGTTTCTGAGCCTCCTTCCAAGAGGACTCCCTCAACTCGTGGCTCGGCCTCGGCTCCTACTGAAGCCGAAATTAACGAACTAGCCAATGCTCTTGGAAATGTGATGATCATCCCCGATCTTGACGACTCTGCCCGTTCTGGCCCTGCTCTTAGGCTTGGTGCTGCTGTTATCAAGAGGGCCATGAATCAGAGAACTGCCCAAAGGTTGATAGACACCAGGCCGACCTCCACTCAGCTTCGGAACCGGAAAGGTTTACTCATCAGCGAGGTATTCTCATGCTTCCCCAGTTTTTCTGACTTTTTCCTTTCGATTCTAATACTCTGCCATACCGTTTTCTCCTTTGCAGCTGGCTTCCATTGCCCAACACGAGTATGCTTTGATGCAGCTAGCTGTGAGTAACGCCAAGAAGTTTGAGGACGAGGTTGGGCCTTTGCGTGCTTCTAATGCCGAGCTTAAGGAGAGGGTAGAGAAACTTGAGCAGGAGAAGCTATCTTTTGAGGTTGAGTTGAAGAAGGCAGCTGATAAGTTGGCGGATGCGGTTGATGCTGTTCGAAGGGCCGAGACAATTGTCAGGACGGCCAGAGAGGAAGCCGATATTTCTAAGGCCGACTTGGAAAAGGAGCTCCAACGAGCCGAGAGCCTAATGCTTGAGAAGGTCGCTGTTGAGGCGAGGCTTGAGCAGATGGAGGAGAGCATCCCAAGTCGAGAGGCGAGGGCTGTCGAAGCCTTCAAAAAGGGGCCGGAGATGAGGGTAGCTGTTCAGGATGAGGTAGGGAGCACTTACAATGATGCATGGTTCAACCTATCTCGGCTTCTCTGGATTGACCCTGAAGTTAACATCACTCTTGACAAGATCGCCCGGCTCTATAATCAGGATGCTTACGGGGTTGAAGCTCGTGCTGCTTATTCCCAGATCCCTTATTCTGACAAGGGTTTGAGGGTGATCAGGAGCCGAGACCACCAGGCTGGAAATCCTCAATGGGTCCCTCCTCCGGTTGAAGCAGGGAATCTAGACGACTTGATTGTGCAGGTGGAGGAAGAAACAGGAGAGGGCCTTGATTAGTTTGGGTAGGAGGCCTGATAGTCCAGAACAATTTTTCTTTTGTAATGATTCAAGTATTTGTATGGCTCGGCCCAGAGTACTTGGGGGAGCAAACACCTGGTATTTTCGTTTGTTTTAAGCATTTGTACGACTCGGCCCAGAGTGACTGGGGAGTCTAAACACTTACGTTCTCTTGAAAGTGTATGCCTAGGTCCCATAGTTATCTGGGAGGCGTAAACACTTGACAAGTATTGTCTCGTCACTTGTTAATGTTCTCTCTGCTTGAGACGTCTTAACTTTGTTTGGTGTGAGGAGACGTTGCTTAGCCTGATCGAGGCCCTTTGCAGGCTGTGGTTGTTCACCATTATGGCCGGGACGAGTGTTTATGAACTCGGTTTTGCTGGGACTAACTCGTTGCTAGTCTCAAATTGTTAGGGGGACTAGATGTAATAATCTTAACCCAAATTTGAGAGCACTAGCCGTTAGAGCTAGGTTTTGATTATAGCCGTGTTAAGCTATGCTATGAGGCCGTGGTTGTTTACCATCGGGACGAGCATTTAGGAGCTCGGTTTGCTAAGGACTAACTCCTGGCTAGTCTCAAATTGTTAGGGGACTAGATGTCATAATCTTAACCCAAATTTGAGAGCACTAGCCGTTAGAGCTAGGTTTTGATTATAGCCGTGTTAAGCTATGCTATAAGGCCGTGGTTGTTTACCATCGGGACGAGCATTTAGGAGCTCGGTTTGCTAAGGACTAACTCCTGGCTAGTCTCAAATTGTTAGGGGACTAGATGTCATAATCTTAACCCAATTTGAGAGCACTAGCCGTTAGAGCTAGGTTTTGATTATAGCCGTGTTAAGCTATGCTATAAGGCCGTGGTTGTTTACCATCGGGACGAGCATTTAGGAGCTCGGTTTGCTAAGGACTAACTCCTGGCTAGTCTCAAATTGTTAGGGGACTAGATGTCATAATCTTAACCCAAATTTGAGAGCACTAGCCGTTAGAGCTAGGTTTTGATTATAGCCGTGGCTAAATGATGCCGGATTGTGCTTTTAACAATAAGATTTTGTAAAAGGAATTTTTATTTATAAGAGAGTCAAACTAGAAATCAAACTAGACATCTTTAAGCTATAAAATCTAATTTAGAAATAAAAAAATAAAAAGTAGGGAGATACCGAGGTACTAATGATAGTATTTTCTCAAGTGCTCCGAGTGCCAGGGTGTTTCAACTCTTTTCCTTCCGGAGTTTGAGCATGTAGGTCCCCTCTCGGATGATATGAGTGACAATGTAGGGACCTTCCCAATTGGGGGAGAGTTTGTTTTGCTGGGTTTTCAAGTGTGTCGACTCGATCTTTCTGAGTACCCAGTCGCCGACTTCAAAACTCTCTTCTTTACTTTGCTGTCATGGTAGGCTTTAGTCCTTTGCTTGTAATTAATCATTCTTAACTGAGCCGTCAGCCTCTTTGCTTCAACCAGGTCTAAGTCGAGGAGTCGGTTGTATTCATTTGCCACTTCGTCATAATTGGATACCCTGAAGGTCGGCAAGGCCATCTCGGCTGGTGCCATAGCCTCTGATCCGTAAGTTAATGTAAAGGGAGTCTCCCCAGTCGGCCCCCAAGTGGTTGTACGAACTGCCCATAAAGCCAGGGGAAGGTCGTCCAGCCACTTTCCTTGACTTCCTTCTAGGCTTTTTGTTAGGGCTTTCAATATCAATTTGTTTGCTGCCTCGGCTTGACCATTACCTTGAGGATGACTGACTGATGACTTCTTATGCTTAACTCCAAGCCTGCCTAACTACTCTGTGAAATCGTCCGAGAATTGGAGTCCATTGTCGGTCACGATAGTATGAGGTACGCCGAACCGACACCAGATATAGTCATGGATGAAATTGATGGCGTTCTCCTCTGTGATTCTGGCCAAAGGCTTGGCTTCCACCCACTTTGTGAAATAGTCGACTGCTACAATAACAAATTTGTTGCTCCTTTTGTCTAAAGGGAAAGGCCCAATGATGTCGACTCCCCACATATCAAATGGCCATGTCGGTATGACGAGGTTTGTTCCACTGGTGGTACTTTGGGCAGGTCTGAGAAACGCTGGCATTTATCACACTTCTTCACATAAGCTTGGGCTTCTTCCCTTAAGTTCAGCCAGTAATAACCGAGTGTGATCATTTTATCGGCAAGGGTTCTGGCCCCCGGGTGTCCTCCACAGATTCCCTCATGTATCTCGGCCAACAGCTTTTGGGTGTCTTTAGGGGAAACACATCTCAGGAGGGGTCTGGAGAATGACCCGCGGTACAGAATGTCGTTCCAGACTACATATCGAGCCGACTTCCTCTTTATCGTTTTGGCTGCTATATCGTCCTCTGGTAACTTGCCTTCCTTAATGTAGTCCTTGTAGTCTTCAATCCAGGTTCTTTCTTCATCATCCAGAATAGGATCTCAAGTCTCTCGTAGGCAGGTTGGTCGGCATAGATGATCAGTGGGTTGGTCTCTTCCGATGTGGCCATTTTTGACAACAGATCGGCCTCCTGGTTGTGCTCTCGTCCTACTTGCCTGATTTCCCAAATTCCAAGTTTTTGGTCATACTTAAGACGAGATCCCGGTACTTAGTCAGCATGTGGTTCTCGGTGTTATATTCTCCTTTCACTTGGTTCACCACGAGTTGGGAATCACTGTAAGCTATCAGTTTGTCGGCACCAAAGAACTTCGCCCTTTCTATTCCCATATCAAGGCCTCGTACTCGGCTTGATTGTTAGAAGCTGGGAATTTAAATCTGATGAAATCCCGTGCTACGTTATCATCGCCTGGACTGGTTAGGTACACTCCTGCCCCACTTCTATCTTTGGTTGTCGACCGTCTGTATATAAGATCCAGCAATCTTGTGGGAGCGCTTCTAGAGGTCCCTGTCCATGGGAAATTTCTCTTCCGGGTGGTCGGCGTATATTCGCTTGAGAACGCGGTTTCGACTAGAAAGTCTACCAGGGCTGCGCCATCAATGTCTTCCTCGGTTTAAAAGTTATGTCGAACTCGGTCAATTCTATAGACCAGTTGAGTAGTCTGCCGGAACTGTCCATCTTGTGAAGTATCTTTCTTAGTGGGGCATCTGTATAGACCGTGATGGGGTGAGCGGAGAAATATGCGCGCAATTTTCTAGCGGCGATGACCAAGGCGTACGCTATCTTCTCGGCATTAAAATATCTGCCCTCGGTTTCTGATAATGCTTTGCTGACATAGTAAACTGGCTTCTGGGTCCCGTTGTCTTCGCGCACTAATACGGCTGCCACGGCCCTGTCTGTTGCAGCCAAGAATACCGAGAGTGTTTCTCCTACGATCGGACTACTGAGTAAAGGGGGTGAGCCTAGGTACTCTTTCAATTGTTTGAACGATTCCGAGCATTCCTTGGTCCAGATGAAGTCTTTAGTTCCTTTTAGAGCCTTGAAAAAGGAAGTGATTTCTCTGCCGACTTGGAAACGAATCTCCCTAGGGCGGCTATTCTTCCGTTCAATCTTTGAACCTCCTTTATGCATGTCGGCTCTTTCATGTCGACCAAGGCTTGGATCTTCTCCGGGTTCGCCTCAATGCCGCGCTGGGATACCATGAAACCGAGGAACTTACCTGCTGTGACCCCGAACACGCATTTGCTAGGGTTGAGCTTCATATCGTTCTCCTTTAGATTCCTTATGGTCTCCGTTAGATCCGGGACGTGGCTTCCTGACTTGGTTTTTATTACCATGTCGTCAATGTAAGCCTCCATGTTCCTGCCGATCTGGGATTTGAACACCTTGTTCACCATCCTTTGATAAGTTGCACCAGCGTTCTTGAGGCCGAAAGGCATCATCACATAACAGTAATTTCCTCCCGCTGTTTGGAAGGCGGTTTTCTCTATGTCTTCCTCGGCCATCTTGACTTGGTGGTAACCGGAATAAGCATCCAGGAAACTTAGAGTTTGATGTCCGGCAATGGAGTCCACCAACTTGTCGATCCTGGGAAGCAGGTAGCTGTCTTTGGGCACGCCTTGTTGAGATCCGTGAAGTCGACGCACATTCTCCACTTCCCATTCTGCTTCTTCACCATCACGACATTAGCTAACCATTCTGGGTATGTTGTTTCTTGGATGATTCCGGCCTTTAACAGTTTATCCACCTCGGCCTCGATTTCTTTCTCTTTCTCGGTGGAGAAAACCCTTCTTCCTTGTCTGATTGGTTTAAAAAACTTGTCGACCTCTAGCTTGTGAAGAGCTACGGCTTCTTTAACTCCAACCATGTCCTCTACCCTCCATGCAAATACATCCAAGTTGCTTTTGAGCAGAGTGATGAGTTCCTCCCTTTCTTCTTGGGGAAGTTGTCTCCCAATCTTTATTTTCTGCTCGGGGTAGTCAAGGTTAATGATGATCTCGTCCAACTGATCAACCGGTCTTAGCTCGGGCCCTTCCCTGAATTCCAAAGTTTCCACCGTGATCTGCTTAATCCTCTTTTCTTTGTTATCCGGGCTCTTTCTTTCGCCTTCCAAGCTCAGGTTTCCCACATCCGGGAGCTTGTCCATATCGACCTCTGTGGTTGCGGGCTCTGTGGCCTTTGCATTCTGGACGAGAGTAAGGGGTGAGGAACTTGGCTCGTCTTGATCTATGTTCATGGATATAGATCCAAAGCCATCCAATCCATATGTGATACCTTCCTCAGTCGTCTTGCCGTCAAGTGACATTGGTTCCTCGGACGTTTCCACTGTTATCATACCTATCTTGGGGGCTGATGTTGTTGCTGTGGTCGACTTGGATATAACGATGTTCCTTTCCGGCGTGTCAATCTCCATACGAGCTTTTGTTTTTCTGGACCTTATGACATGTTCTAAGAAATGTTTTGGGTTTCCAAGGACACATCCTATTCCTTCTCTAGTTGGGAATTTCACCCTTTGGTGAGGCAGAGAGGCAACCATTCCCAATTTTCCTTGACTAGGTGAGCCGAGGATGGCATGATAATCACTAGCCAGGTCCATAACAATGAAAGTGATCGTGGCCGACGTCTTGTAAGGGTAGTCGCCGACTTCCAATAGTAGGTCCACCGTTCCTTTAGCCTCGGCTTTATGATTAGTGAAACCCTCTAATCTCCCATTGTAGGGGGCTAACATGGTATCCGGCAGTTCCATCTCTTTGAAGGTTTTGTAGTATAGCACATCTTTGGCGGCCCCCGAGTCTATAAGTAGTCTTTCTGACTCACAATTATCAATCCGTCCGGTGGTGACCAAAGGATGTTCCCTCATGGCCCTGTTTCCGGCCAACCCGTTTGGGAGAAACTGATCACCTCCTCCCCCTTATGGATCCACGGGGGAATGTGGTAGACCTTACTAAGCTCGTGGATTTGTTCCCCTTAGCCGTGTATTTGAAGGGATTTCTTCCCGGATTACACCGATTAACTTTGCCCGGGGTGGTCTGTCGTCTCGGCCGCCATCTCTCTCGTCTTCCCTCGGGCGCTTGTTATCCTTTTTGGCTATGAACTCATCCAACTTTCCTTGATCGGCCCATCGCTGCAGTATCTTCTTCAAGGCAAAGCAATTGTCGGTCTCATGCCCATTGTCCCGGTGATAAGCACAGTATTTGCCTGAGTCCCGGGGAAATTTTGGATTGTCTCTTAGAGGCTTTGGGTCCGGTAAGTTGACCAGGGTCATTATCTCTGAAATCGCTTTGTGAGAGGTGTAAAGACCTCAGTACCTCGGGTTCTATTTTTTCCTCTGTTTCCCCCTCCGTTGGTGCCTTGTGCCGAGTCTGAAGTGGGCCGACTTTCTTTTCCGTGATCCCGATCTCGGTACCCGGACAACAATTTCTTCTTTTCCTCAGCATTGGCTGTAGCATAAGCCATCTGATATAACTCAGATTTGGTGAGAGGTTCTCTTACTGACAGTTCGTAGGTGAGGTCCTCCGACCTTTGCCCATTATAAAAAGCACATTATGATTTCCCTGTCAGTAAGTCCTTCTTCTATTGAATCGGCCAAGTCCCTGAACCTGTTGTAGAAGCTCATGGTCGATTCGCTCTTCCCTTGGACAATGTTCGCCAAATCTGATAACCTCTTCTTCCTGGCCCCAGCTGTGGCGAAGTATTCTAAGAATCTCGTCTTTAACTTAGAGAAAGAGTCGATGCTCTTTCTTTCCAGGTCCATGAACCAGATCTGGCTGCCCCATGTAACGTACTAGCAAAGGCCTTGCAAAGTACGTCGTCCTTGTTAGATAGGAGAGCCATCATTTCTTCAAAGGATTGAAGGTGATCCATGGCGTCAGTATTGCCAGAGTATTTCTCCAAATGAGGGAGTTTTAGCTGCGGAGAGGGTGGAGAGTCTTTAATCCATTGGGCGAATGGACGCATTGCGTCATAGTCGGTCTTTGGCTTCCTATGCCCCTGATTCATCTCTATGTTATCAATCCTTTCTCGTAGGTCCATTATGACCTGTTCACTGAATCCCGAACTGTTGTGGGAACTTCTAGGTCGGTCTCTTTCTCTATCTCGGCCTCTTCCCACCACTTGGCTGACGTCCGGATCTTCTCGGTGTCGTCGCGGCGGAGTGCGACGAGGTGGCTCTCGTCTGGGCGGATTTTGTTCTTGGTCTTGCCATACTCTTCTTTCTCTCAGATATCTCACACCCGGTGACTCTGCTTCCTGCTCCCTTCTTCGGTTTATCTGATTTCTTAGATCTCTTTCATCAGGATTGACCGGACCGAGCCGACCATCAAGTCGGCTAGGTGGGGCGGCTCGATTCCTTCGGGGAGGTGCAGGTGGATCCTGACGACTTCGGCCATCAGCTGGAAGGTCTTCCCTACGTTCGCTTCTCTCGCCGTCTCTCCTGACCTCTCTATTGTCAGTCGGTTGAATGAAAGGAGCTAGGGAGTGATCCGGGTCGAATTCCAAGAGAGCTCGCTGGGCATCAGCTAATTGTTGAAGGGTAGTAAGGTTCTGTTGTAGCAATACCCTTCGTTCAATGAGGGAAGGCCTAGATGGGCCAGCTTCGGTAGGTAGAGGATGTGATATAGTTCGCCTCCGTCGCCCATACTGATGAGTAATCTCAGGTGGTGGGCCTCTAGAACGAGTGTGCATTCCATGTCCCGGAGGGGCGGGAGGGAGACCTTGATTCAGCGTATTATTGTTTGCCATGTTCGGCGGCGGCGGATTCCGGCTGGCGCCGGGAGTGACGCTCGCCTCCTGTCCGTCAGTAAGGACTTTGGACATGATGAATTTGCAGTTTTCCGAATGGGAGAGTTCTCCAAACAACGTTCTCGGCAATGGAACCAAACTGATGCTGCACGAAACGTGTTGGATCAGCCCTCCGTCTAGTGTTCGGATAATCCCAGCAAAGAATATCTTCGTGTCCGGAATCTGCACACAATGAACAAACGTGAACTGGCCGGGGCTTCACCGGCGAAGGCCCTCCGGCGTGAGAGTAAGAATTCGGGTGATCTGTGAATAGAGAAATCAATGGACTAATTAAGTCCAAAGAGTCTGTTACCCGTTCCTGTTGTAGAGGACCGGTTTTTATAGGCGTGGGTGTATGAGTTCTGACTTGTTAGGAAGCCAGGAAGCCCGTGGTGATGTAGGACTCATATTCCTTGGAGATAGACTCCCGATAAGGATGGATCAAGCCCTGTTATCTGATAGGAGAGTTATCCTTATTTAGATAAGGACTCTCAATCTTAGAGTTGTAGTATAACCCTATAAGTGGATTCCCGATAGAAGGCGGCATATGGTGTAAGTCGTCCCGTCATCTGTCTCGGCTTTGTCACGGAAGCCGGTTAGGGATTAAACTGCTCGGACTCGGCCTAGGCAAGACTGCCTGCTCGGCCTTATTGACGTCGACCTATAAATATGGGCTTCTTAGACTCGGCCTAGGCGAGGTCTGCCTGTCTGCTCTAAGTGACGTCGGCATATGAGAAGATGGGCCTTATTGTACGGGCCTTACAGTGTGTGAGCCCAGAGTTTATGGGTTCCGTTTAACCAAGTCGGTTTATGTCGTTCATGATACTAATAAAAAAAAATTGTTATTGCTCACGATTAATAATAAACTAAATAAATATTTTTAGATTTTCATTAAGATAATTAATTTTCTTCAAATTGTTGGTCAAAGTATAAATTACTTGACCAAGATACGTATTTCGAGCGGGACGGAGGGAGTATACATACTCTTTCCTTTCTCGCTCTCTCTTAAAAAACACACCTTGTTAAAGTTGTCTCACTCCGGTGAACCAGGTAACAGAGACGATTAGAGATTAACCCAGGTCAAAAAATGTTAAAGTTCGGTGGAGCTCGCCTTCACATTCAACAGCCTCGCGTCAACTTATATCGGTTGATTCTGATGAAAAATTGTTTTGTTTGTGAAGGAAATTGTGCACATTTCCTTGCAAGAATCATTTGTTGTTGGACAAAGTTTATTGTGGGTTCATGTTCGACTATGTGAAAATATCTAAATGGTATATCTATATGTTCAATTTGAAGGTTAGATGATACAGATATGATAACTCAAAGTTAGTGTTGAATCTGAACCTGAAAACTGGACTGAAAATCTGGCCTGCTTCTTTGAAATCACTGAACTGAATTGATACACTTCAGATTGTAGCATTGGACTTGAAATTCTTTTTATTATCTGATTTACAACTCCTTGCTGCTTGATGAATGTCCAAAACACAACTTCTGCTCTACAATATGCTGCTCTAAACTTGCTGGAAACTGACATGAAATTGCTTAGACTAATCTGCAAATACCAGATGATATATTGCTCCATAGGCGCGTAAAAAGTACGCTTTCCTTAAGACGAAATTCAACTCTATACGGTGGAAAAAGGTTTCTGCGAATTAGCCTTTAGGATACAATGGAGCCCCCGTTTCATAGTATGGTGTTTGCCGAATGCACCGCTGAAAACACCCCAATTCCTCTTTATGTAATCAAGCCTTGAGGGAGATGGAGATTGTATTTGGCCAAGTACAATCTCCAGGAAATAGAAGAGAACTTTTCTTTAGAAAATAGAGAAGACGAGAGATTGTTGCTGACAGAAAAAGTGATGAGTCTTCAAAGGTCTGACAAAAATTATTTTATAGAGTTCAGGTGACTTTTCAAGAAGGCATGCATGAGATTGAAGAGGTTTAGTTCAGTTTAAACATGTAACTGCATTATAGCAGTTATACCAATTAATATTCAAATCCAACTAAAAACTTCCCAACTTCCTGTTAACTGTTATTCCAACAGACACAAACCAAATTCTGTCTTAAAATCATGCCTTTTTGAAGTTATTACACCAGATTCTATCTTAAATTATTTTATGATAATTTTTGAAAGCACTCCAACAATCCCCCACCATTTTCAAAAAATAAAAATAAAAGATAGGCTTGAGAACCTTGTGCATAGAAGATGGTGTCTCTTTACTTGAACCAATATCCTGTGAATATTTATCAAGGCTAACATGGTATAATAGTAGACTTATGTATTTGAATCATCTTCCAATATGATTAGACAGATACATATTTGTTAGTGCAGAACTGAGGTGTTACCTCAGGTGTTGCCCTGACAGTCTAAGTGCTGTGACGAGATTCTTTGTAATTTGATATTTCTTTCTAATATAATTTTATACTAATGTCCTAATATTATTGTCTAGATGTTGGTCCATATTTTCAGGTATAATAAAGTTGATTTATGGAGCTTAAAGCATGGAGAAGAAATTAATAAAGATTTATTCATAAAAGGCGAGTTATTGGAGGAGTTACAAACATATTTAACATGTGTTAAATATGTTAAATATGGAGAAGACCAAGTCCAAGGTTTGTTGCTGATCAAATGGATGAAGTACAAGGCGTTGGAAGCTTGGAGTACAACAAGGTGATGCATAGACTTGGGCATGAAGTTTTCGGTTGAGAAAATCAAGGAATGAAGACCAAGTCTTGCACAAATTGTGGAGAGAAAGCTCACACATTCTCCCCCACTCTCTCACAACGTGGAAGGCAGCCCCAAGGCTGTTTCTTTGAGTAGCCATCAAGTATTGAAGGCTATAAATAGTGCTTGGATGAGAAGATTGAAGACAAGCCAAATTTTACACACATCCATAGCACAAAGAGCAAAGTACTTCTTGGCTCGTTAGATCCTCCCTCCCATACACTCTTTTCCACACTCAAATACTTCGGGTTTGAGTGTGTTTTGGCTAGGATAGGATCATCGTACTTTGTTCTACTTTTGGTTCCATAGATCGTATATTGTACTAGCTATAGGGAACCTTTTGACTTTGTAATTGATATTGATTATAAAGTTTTCGCCATTTAGGCATCTCAAGTTATATTTATATAACTTGAGAAAAATATATCTCTTGTGCTATTTATTTTTCCGCTGCAAAACTCTTATATTTTCGGGTGTGTGTATTCTGTCCGTCAGCGTGTGTTACCTGGGGTGTTACCTAACACTTGACGTAACATCTGTTCTCAGTAAGCCTTTGACAAACATTTTCAATTGGTATCAGAGCCCGGTCACTTGACGTTACTAAGTTGTTCGGTCCTTTGTCATGGCTTTCGATCTCCAGGAGGGAGAACCTGATCAAACAAACATGTTTGTCACAATAAGTGACTCGGAGACTGAACATGTTACCACAGATGTTATACACACTGAGATAACATCTGAGACCACACCCATCAGGTATAACAATTTCAGTTTAACTAACGATGTTTGTTTCGTGGTTTCCACTAACCTTGATGCAGGAAGTTCAAAAGAGGATGAGCTGAGCAAAGATGAGCTCATTGATGGTTTAAAAAACCTTTGTGATGATTTGCTCAAGGAATGGAAGAAAGAGAACAAAATGGTTAAAAATTTAACCAAGATGAACGATGGACTCAAGGCCTACTTAAATCGTTTGGAAGTTCAAGCATCCAAGAGAGATGCCGAGCTAGAGAAAGTCAAGGCCAAATTGACTTTAGCCGAAACCACCTTGAAGAAAATCAACACCGGATCATCCAAACTGGATGAGATTATCAATTTGAGTAAGCCTCTCAAAACAGGTATTGGTTTCCGAGAATCATTAGATAAAATTATTTCTTCTTTGAGTTGTGATGAACATGAAATATGTTTTGTGAAAGAACGTGCTCTTGATCAAAATTCTTTCTCTAACGACTCTTCTGACAAAAGAAAAGTGTGTCAATACTGTCACACCTCTGGACATTTTAAAATAAGTGTAATACTCTTTCAAAGAAACAGTCCAGTTATTCTGTGTTACCTGAAGTGTTACCTAGCACTCCAGATAACACATTCTGTCAGAAGGTCAAAAACACAAAAAAGAAGACATGGAAACCTAAGTCTAAATTGAGATGCGATGTTGTTTACACTTCCTTAAAAACAAATATTGAAGGATCATGGTACTTTGATAGTGGATGTTCACATCACATGATGGGAACAAAGTTGTTTTTGAAAGACTATGAATCTTTTCAAGGAGGTAGTGTAACTTATGGTGGTGGAAGTAAAAGCAATATAATAGGAAAAGGGACACTAAATGTGACTGGTTTTCCTGCCTTAAAGAATGTCTTACATGTAGATGGGCTTGTAGCTAATTTAATTAGTATTAGCTAACTTTGTGATGACAACTTAGAGGTGAAATTCAATAAAAATACTTGTGAAATCTTTGATTGTACTAACAATTGTGTGATGACAGGAACTAGATCAAGTGACAATTGTTATCTTGTTGAAGACAAACAGGTGTGCCATTTGGCAAAAATAGATGTCACTACATTGTGGCATCAAAAGTTTGGACATGCCCATTATCGAAACCTGAAGAACATTTTCAAGTTTGAGGTTGTCAAAGGAGTCCCCAAACTGAATCTTAATAACAA
This sequence comes from Campanula takesimana, assembly GCA_026119855.1. NCBI lineage: Eukaryota > Viridiplantae > Streptophyta > Magnoliopsida > Asterales > Campanulaceae > Campanula > Campanula takesimana. Next base: position 32,292 of record JAOWBW010002108.1, read on the forward strand.
AATGGTTTGTGGAGACTGCCTTAAAAATGAGGAGACTCGTGTTACCCAGTGTGCTGCCCAACACCAAGAGCAACACTTCGGGACAACACATTGTTTTCAGCTTTTGCACATGGACTTGATGGGTCCAATCGAGGTAGAAAGCTTGGGAGGTAAGAGGTATATTTTTGTTATAGTTGATGATTTCTCTAGGTTTTCATGGATATATTTCTTAAGAGAAAAATCTGAAACTTTAGATAAATTTAAACTCTTGCACTCCAAAATCAAAAACATGTTTTGCTCACCTATTTTTCGTATAAGATCTAATCATGGAAAAGAATTTGCAAATGTTTCCTTTTATACTTTTTGTAAGAAAAAAGGGATAAACCATGATTTTTCGGTATCAAAATCACATCAACGGAATGGGGTGGCCGAAAAGAAAAATAGGACATTGCTTGATATGGCCCGTGTCATGTTATTTTCAAAACGGATTTCAAAAAGATTTTGGGCTGAAGCTTTGAGCACGGCTTGTCACATTTCAAATAGAGCCTTTCTAAAACCTGGTTTAACAATGACACCCTATGAGATTTTGAGTGGGAAGAAACCACATGTACATTACTTCCATGTGTTTGGGTGTGTATGTTTCATATTAAAAGACTGGGATTACTTAGCTAAGTTTTACTCTAAGAGTGATAAAGGCATTTTTCTTGGATATTCTCAAGACAATCATGCATATCGAGTGTATAATTTAAGTTTGGGAACTATTCAAGAATCTGCGAACATTGTTTTTGACGATCTGTTAAGTGTTACAGATAAACCAGGTGATTATCCTCTCATGATACAGATGGAACAACCTCAAAGTGTGATTGAAATTTATGTTGGACCAGATGTTGTCATAAGTGCTGGACCAGATGTTGGCCCCAGTGTTACCGCACCTGAGGCAATACCAGAGATAACATCAGAAGTCAGTCCAGTTGCTGAAAATGAAAATAATGAGGACTCCAATAGAGTAGATGATCCCGTCAGAAGAGTTCCCCCGTTGATGATTCAAAAGAACCATCCTATATTCCAAGTGATAGGGAGATTAGACGAAGGGATACAAACTAGAGGTAAGGAACCGGTTGATTATCGAGACATGGTAAACCATTCATGTTTTCTTTCTAAGCTTGAGTCTAAAAATATTTTTTTGAAAGATGAATATTTAATTCAAGTTTTTAACCATAAGAGATTTTCTAACTTGAAGAAGTCTCTTGTTACGTGTCTTGTTTAAACCCCTTGGATCATCTTTGTTGTTGTATAATATTATATTTTTTATTAAAAAAAATGTTTTTATTTCCTGTCTTAATCTGTTGATGGATTGTCTTTTCAGTCTGTCAATGGTGGCACATACTGACCTTTTTGTTATGGTAGGATAACATGCAAGGAAACATTATTGATAACATTCCCTTTAAACTCAAAAGTGACAAAGTCACTAATCTTTTTCAAAGGCAAAAAGGCTAAAAAGCACTTATAGTATTTCCTTAGTAGCTCGGGGCACGGCGTTCGCTGCGACGATGCACTCTTGCCAAAGGGAGATATTATCTAGTGATTTTGTACTAAGTATTAGGAACATGGAGTTCGCTACTACAGTGTATCCTACTTGAACGGTACAAATCTCTAAAACATGTTTACACTTAATAAGGGCTCGGGGCACGGAGCTCGCTACTACGATGCTTCCTTGTAGATAAAGAAGTGTGAATTATGTTTATTTTTAAAGTGCTTAAAGATGAAGAACAAGCTTTTTATATCTAAATTATTAGATCTGTTTTGCCTAAAAGTGTTTAATTTTGGCAAGCTTGTTATACCTCAAATGCTTATTATAGAAGCATATCTTCGCCTCATGTGTTCAAAAATGAGGTCTATCTCGCCTTAATTGCCTTAATATAAATTCAATAAGGGATGTTTATCACGAATGTTATCTTAAGTGTTACCATCATTGCCATCAACACATTAGTGTGTGCTACATTCATTTTTTTTTTATTTTCAGAATTGTTTTTTAAATTTTCAAAGTTTGAAAGTCTTTTTATTTAAAGAAAAAGAGTTTACAATTTTGAAAAAGTCTAAAACAAATCTTTTACTTTGGTAAAATATAGTTGTAACAATTTCCCTAAAATTTAGGAATGTATCTTCAAATTTTTGAGAGATCGTTACATCATTAATTTTACCGTCTTAATTTTTTCTTTTCTTTTTTCGTTTTATTTATAAAAAAAAAAAAAAAAAAAAAAAAACCGGATGTGTAGGGAGTTGGTTTTGTGTGCTCGTAAATAGGGGGAGTTTAATTAGGATAGTTTAAATGTGAGTAAAAATAGGGGTCTTAGTTAATTTAGATGATAAGAGTTAAGTTTAAATTAATTTCCTCTCCTAATTCACATTCCTTAACCTCCTAAAATCCTATCCCTATTTACTCTCTCTTTCTCTCTCAAACGCACCTATATACTCCCTCCTCTTCATCACTTTTTCTCTATCTCAGCAACCTTCCCCAAAATAAAAAACCCTTCTAAAAAAATTCTCCTTTTCTACCTCTCAAAATTCAACAATGGCTTCACCTTCCCAAAACCCTAACCAATCCGCACCTCAAGAGGAGTCACCGGGTGTTATCACGGGTGTTACTTCACCTATGGACATATCTCCCATGGTTTCCAATATCTCTCCATCTATGGCCATGTCCATTGATGATCCTTCCATGGTTGCTACTTCAGTCCAACCTACCCCAACCGTGACTGCCTTTCAACCACCTGTTACCGCCACCAAGAAACCCAAAAGAAAAGCCCCTTCTTCCTCCAAATCGGCTGCTTAACCCTCCAAAAAGAAACCACCGGCTTCATTAATTTGATTTCTTCCCAACCAGGGGGAGATGGTGTGCTGGTACTAGTGCAGGTACAAGTGCTGCTATTGATGCTGTTGGTGATGCTGGTACAGATCGTGCTGCTGGAGATGCTGGCACAAGTGATGAGCCGGATGATGGAGAAGATGGAGAATAACCTTGTTTAAAGGTTGTTGTTGCCACTATACTTGGGCAATGGCTTTTATGGTACTTTTGAATGGTTTCAAAAACAATTTTCGTTTGTGGTGGTTTGGTTTTTAAAACAATTCGTATTTTAGTTCTTAATTTAGAACTTTAATACTTTGGTGGTTATGCTTTGGTTTATGACTTGTGGTTTTGTGGATTTTAAAACTTTGATTTACTTTTTGTTTTAAACTACTAATTGTTTTAAACATGGTTCTACTTTACAATTAGTATATTAAGTAAATCTTTATTGTTTCGGTTAACTCCATGATTAAGGGGGAGTTAATCTTTGGTGAAATGCTCTCTTATACTGCATATGGTTAACTTGTTTTTGCAGGTACCAACACTTAGGTGATTGGAAAAAAATCTCAAATTAAGGGGGAGATTGTTAGTGCAGAACTGAGGTGTTACCTCAGGTGTTGCCCTGACAGTCTAAGTGCTGTGACGAGATTCTTTGTAATTTGATATTTCTTTCTAATATAATTTTATACTAATGTCCTAATATTATTGTCTAGATGTTAGTCCATATTTTCAGGTATAATAAAGTTGATTTATGGAGCTTAAAGCATGGAGAAGAAATTAATAAAGATTTATTCATAAAAGGCGAGTTATTGGAGGAGTTACAAACATATTTAACATGTGTTAAATATGTTAAATATGGAGAAGACCAATTCCAAGGTTTGTTGCTGATCAAATGGATGAAGTACAAGGCGTTGGAAGCTTGGAGTACAACAAGGTGATGCATAGACTTGGGCATGAAGTTTTCGGTTGAGAAAATCAAGGAATGAAGACCAAGTCTTGCACAAATTGTGGAGAGAAAGCTCACACATTCTCCCCCACTCTCTTACAACGTGGAAGGCAGCCCCAAGGCTGTTTCTTTGAGTAGCCATCAAGTATTGAAGGCTATAAATAGTGATTGGATGAGAAGATTGAAGACAAGCCAAATTTTACACATATCCATAGCACAAAGAGCAAAGTACTTCTTGGCTCGTTAGATCCTCCCTCCCATACACTCTTTTCCACACTCAAATACTTCGGGTTTGAGTGTGTTTTGGCTAGGATAGGATCATCGTACTTTGTTCTACTTTTGGTTCCATAGATCGTATATTGTACTAGCTATAGGGAACCTTTTGACTTTGTAATTGATATTGATTATAAAGTTTTCGCCATTTAGGAATCTCAAGTTATATTTATATAACTTGAGAAAAATATATCTCTTGTGCTATTTATTTTTCCGCTGCAAAACTCTTATATTTTCGGGTGTGTGTATTCTGTCCGTCAGCATGTGTTACCTGGGGTGTTACCTAACACTTGAGGTAACATCTGTTCTCAGTAAGCCTTTGACAAACATTTTCAATATTCACGCACAAGATCCTACACATACTAAAGGAATTATTAAGGCTGACGCATGGATTGGCCTTGTGTCTGTATCCTTTTCGTGAGTGCTAGCCCTTCAGCTCATAGAAGGCGGCACCACCTTCGACACTCATATAGGTAGACGTTACCTAAGTGTCCCCGTAAAATAAACACTATTAAGTCTATTAAGAGTTTTTACTCATCCTTATCTTACTTATTACGGGTACCCAGATCTACTTACCTTGGGATGAATTTAAATGTAGAACTTCAACCACTACACATGATATACTTTGCTCATTGAACCCATAGACGTGATTAATCAAGAATTGAGTTGAGTTTCTATCATTGGTGGTTTGTATTAGTGGGCTTGAGTCCTATGCCCTTTATGTTTTTCTTAACCACTTCCCTCGGAAGTCCTTACGTTAAAGGATCGGCCAAGTTTTGGTAAGACTTTACAAAGTCTATCGTTATTACTCTATCTGTGATCAATTGTCTCACATAACTGTGTCTTAATCCGATATGCCTGTATTTTCCATTGTACACCTGGCTATATGCTCTAGATAGAGTCGCTTGACTATCACAGTGTATAGATATCAGTGGTATAGGATTTGACCATGTAGGCATTTCAATTAGCAAGTTTCGTAGCCATTCAGCTTCTTTAATACATGAGGCCAATGCTGTTGGGATTGGAGCCAAAACAGAGGAGACGATCAAAACCATGGAGAAAGGAGCAGCAGATCGACATTCAGGACGAGTGGGCGACCACCCAAAGAGGGGGTGGGCGACCGCCCAAACAACCTGAGAAGATCTGGCCGTAACAGGAGTGGAGTAGGCGACCTCACAAGGTGTAATGGGCGACCGCCCACTCCGACGGGAAGGCAGACAGACAGGCTTTGGCAAATTGACGTGGAGTGGAGTCCAAGATTAGTAAAGGAATTGGTTTCCTTATCTCATCCGGTTTCCTAAAGCTATGTGAATAATACTTGGAGAAGAAGTATTATACTCATTATGTCTTAAGGACTCTGGGTAAATCAGGTTTTGATCAAGATTAGGTTTTGTATCCCTATAAATATATTGTGACTACCACCATAATATTTTGTACCCAAAAGGAGAGAGATAGGATATTAAGAGAGAGCACAAAATAGTGTGTAGGACGGGGCCGGGGGTCTAGGAGAGCCATGGGGGGCGATCCCGGCCATAGTCATATTATTTGTGTGTTCTTGGGGAGAGATAATAATATGTAAAAGAAGGTTGTTCATGGAGAATTGCTATGCTAGATCTGAGTGAGTGCATATGTAAATTGTAACAATCAACATATTATTATAGTGATATCCTGGCTTGGAGCCTCCGGATGTAGCCATAGGGGGTGGTGAACCGGGTGAACAAATTCATGAAGTTTTTGTTCTTTCATATTATTATTTCATGTGTTGATTTATTTCTCCATGTTGATGACTGCTAGTATGGGCTAGTGGATGGGAATATCCCGCAATTCCCCAACAAATACAACAAACTCTGATGCCATTATCGAGTCTGTTATACATGTTTGCTTCTTAGAGCCCCACGAGATGGCACCCCCACCAAGTGTAAATATCCAACCAGTTATGGAGGTATGTTCATCCCTCTCAGTTATCCAACTAGCATTTGTAAACCCTTCCAATACAAAAGGAAAGCCCGTAAAATGTATGCCATAATCCATAGTCCCCTTTAAATATTTAAAGACACGATCTATAGCATTCCAATGTATATGACTTCTATTGCTAGTATATCTACTAAGTTTTCCCACTGCAAATGCAATGTCAGGCCTGGTACTTGTCATGGCATACATTAGACATCCAATTGCCCTAGCATACTCAAGTTGATTGATAGCTTTACCAGTGTTTTTGTATAGCTTAATGCTTGAATCATATGGGGTACTTACAGGATTACTTACGGTTGAATTTCTTTAAAATCTTCTCAATATAATGAGACTGAGAAAGTACCAACACATTATAATTTCTAGTAATCATGATTCCTAAAATCACATTGGCAACCCCCATATCTTTCATATCAAACTTGGATGATAAAAATAATTTTGTTTGTGTAATTATTTCTTCATCGGTTCCAAAAATTAACATATCATCCACATATAGACAAATAATCACACCTCTATGATTAGAAAATTACTATAAACACATTTGTCAGATTCATGAATTCTAAAGCCATTATAAATAACTATCTCATCAATTTTTTCATGCCACTGCTTAGGAGCTTGCTTAAGGCCATATAATGATTTTATAAGTTTGCACACTTTTCTTTCATGACATGGCAAAATGAAACTTTCAGGTTGTTATTGTAGACACCCCGCCTTGGACCGCTCACCCCGATTGCACATTTGATTTTGTGTTTCTCCTTATTTTAAGTGTTTCTCGTTAGTTTCTGTTAGTTCCGTTAAGTTCCTGACTGACCTCGTTAAGTTCAGGGACCAAACTGAATAACAGTGCTGACTTTCTAGTCCATTCTGTCAAAAATGCCATTTCCAAGGCGCACGCCTCCACCTTTGGGGTCAGAAGCGCGAGCATCCCTCCACCAAGGCAGGAGGCGCGCGCACCTGAGCGTCAGTTACAGATTTCTGTCCAAGAATCCCTCCCTTGCTCCTTTTAACAGGATTTGCCCGGGAAACTGATCTTTGTGACTTGGGTTTGGCACCAAAAACACATCTCTTTTACCTATAAAAACCTCTCTTCTTCACCTTTCAAAGGGACCACTTTTTCAATACAAGAAAACTATACAAAAATCACTTTCAAAGTATTTTCAAGGCATTTTCCTAAGAAGAACTTGGAGTCATTTTGAAGGATAGGTAAACAAGACTTTTCTTTCTCTCTTCTCTACTTCATCTCTCTTCTTCTCTTTTATTTCATCAAAAGTGAAATCACCCAAATATTTTGGGACATGACACCAAAGACTACTTCACTTCATTGAAGCTAGTCAATGAGTTATCTCCCTATATTCAAAATACCCTTTTTAAAACCCCCATTTTATCATTACAAAGAATAGGAAGAACACTTTACTTATGTAGACTTTGATCAAGCAAGACCAACATTAGTTGGGCGAGATGGGTGTTTAAGTACTTCCCATCTCGTAACCTAACCCCCAAACCTCATAACAAGAATCTCTGTTTTCGTAATCAAACTTAGGCTATACATTAGGTTTTTCTTATGTTCCTCTAAAACATAGGTGGCGACTCTAACAAATTAAAACACAAATAGACATCCTAGGATAACTCGCGCCCTCTAGCCAAGCTGTGGCCTCCCGGGGTATCTTTAGTGGCGACTTCTCTGGGGAAGTTTGAGGGTTAAACTTGCGTTTCTGATCAAAGTCTACATTTTTCTGGGCATTCTGGTTCCTGATGGGGGAAGCGTGCGCCTCTGGCCTTCTTGGCCTAAGGCGCGCGCGTCCCACATCAAGTACCAGAATCGCCCGCCTCCCATGTGTTCTTCATATTCTTCTTCTTTTTTCTACACTAATCATTTTTGCAGGGGTTACAATGTATATTCAGGACCAGGGCAATCCCCTGAGTCCAAAGTCTAACAATCTAACAGGTTTACCCAGAAGCGGGCGCCTCCTATAGACTCTGCGCCATGCGCGAGTATCCCACAATACAGGCCAGGGGCGCGCGCTTCTGGGTGGTTTTCCAGAACAAGAACAGGTTTCAGAACAGAGCAGAATTGATGGGGTGTGGGCACAGTTGCCTGCATCAGGCCTGATTTGGACTTTTGGACTGTTTTATTTCATGTTTCGTTTTATCGGTCACACAGGTGATTCGAGCGTTGTAATTTATGTGCTTATTTGCTCTTCTTTCATAAAAAAAGTAAAAAATGTTTTGTCACATGTTGGACCTCACACTATGTGCACAAATTCATATAAATTGCTCACTATCGAGTCGCACAAGTTCATAACCCCAAACCCATCGAGGCCCGTCCTAGAGAGTTTCAAGCTCTCTCTCGAAGCGGTAAACCTCAGCCCGTGGCGTAGTTCATGACTACATGCCGGGGGTGACCTTTGAGCCTCTCATTAGCCGAGCACAAGCCAACACAATTCTAGTTAGGGTCTAACACTCCGTGACCAAGTCGGTTTTCATGTGCCGAGATTTCCCTAAACTAATGTCTTCAAATCATACATGCCAAGTGGTGTGAGAGCCCGCACGCAACCTCTTAATAGATGATCCGTGCGAAATGCGGTTTGAATCCGCTCGGTTTCTCATAATGGTTTCTCTACTTTGGTTTTTGAAAAGTCAGAGAGTCGCCACCTCATTTTATTTAGGAAAAATAGAGATAAAACCCTTTTTTGATTTTGAAGTGGGTTCGGGGGCTAAGTTACGAGTAGAGAAGGTGATTAGCAGCACTCCACTCGCCCTTTCGGTCTCTAGCATGCTTCCGCCTACGCTTTATTTTAATGCCTTATTTGAAAGATTGATTTTGATGCCTTAACTTGAAAAGGAATGAGTGTTTGTATATACAATGGGGTCTCCTATTCTAGGAATGTTCATTTAATCACGGCTGGGAATCGGCTTGGGTGGATTCCCGATCGGTTTTTGAAAATGGTTTTGAACATTTATAAGAATGAAAACATACAATGGGGAAGGGGAATCAATATATAATGTACACAAAAAGAATGAATTCTTTGGAAGAATGAATGTCCTTGCCACGAGCTTGTTCATCGGTTTTGACATGTTTTTCCGTCCCCGCGCTCATGTACCTGTCTTAGAGTTATCCAAACCCAAAACTAAAGGTTGGGAGTTAATCCCAGGATGTTAGATGTCCTTTATGAGTTTTTGTGGATTTTTAGATGAGTTTTAGACATAATACATGGCAAGAACATTATTCAAGCAAAACAATTCAGCACAGCAAAACAGTTACTGGAACACTTTCATCACAAAATTTCATCATCTTAGCTAATGAATCTGGGAAAACTCAAAGCATGAAAGTTTGAACAAAACATTCCAAATATTAAGACCCCAAAGTTTGGATCCCAGAAAGCATGTTTAAGTTGTTCAAAAGGTCTCTGACATTTCAATGTCAGAGACTGGGAATTTGAAATCAGCTTCTTGAAGGCTTAAACAAAGGGGGTAAAAATGGTACTTTCTGGAGTCCAAAAATTGTTCTAAAAGTATGTTCATCTTTATGAGTTTACTGGGAACAAAGTTCATGTTTTGACTTTAGTCCAAAAACCACTTTTAACATGAGTTTCAAGCATTAGAACGGATCATGGTACAGAAATGGATAAGCATGGCAGCACGTCTGTAACTCAAGTCTATGCATGGAAACCAAAGAAAATCATGGAATATGGACATGAAAATTAACGAGCATGAACTTTAACATGTTACGAACAACTTTCAAGTTTTGGGCCAACCCAGAGATCACTTTAAGATGGAGGTTTTAAAGAGCAAGAGAGATATTTATGCACAAAACACCAAACACTTGGCCAAGAAATGTACATGGAACTATCACAAACACATATATACATGCCAAGGTACAGATTCAAACACTCAATACATTATTTCCATGGCAAATCATAAGTTTATACAAAGAACATAATAAGAAAACATGGGAATCTAGCCAAATGGCTAGATCCCAAACAAATAACCAAACTAATTACATCTTTTCATAAATAAAGATTACAAAGAAAACTTACCTAGTTAGGGGGATGGATTTGTGCTTCCTTTTCTTCCAAGAGAAGGCTTTTTTTGTTGTTTGAGTTTGATGAAGTTTGCTTGAGTTTTGTTGTGAGGATATGTGTTTTTGGGGGGTTGTTTTGGGTTGTTTTGCTATAGAAGAAGTGGTGGTTTGTAGTGGTGGTGTGGTGGAGTAGTGGTGGGAGAGTAGAGGGCTGAGAATAGAGAAAGAGTTGGTTCGAGAGAGTGAGAGGAATTGGCTAGAAGTGGTAAGAAGTTAGGAGGGAGGGAGGCCATTTGGGGTAGTCATTAGAGAGAGGAAGGAGGTGAGAATGGTGGTCAAGAATACCCCTATAGTAGGGGTAGAGGAGGGAGGAAGTAAAGTTGTGGTTGAGGGTGGAGGAGTGAAGAGGAAGAGGAAGAAAAAATGGTGCAAAAATGATGAAAGGGTTGAAAATGGCACAAAAGCTGAAAATGCTGAAAATAGGGGTGTTCGGCCGAGCAGATTATAGTGCTCGGCCGAGCACTAGGCCAAAAAGTCAATTTTTTTTTCTTTTTCTTTTCCCAGCCACTCATGGAGGGACATGTGGCATATGTTGACTGGTCTTTTACTTGCTCAGCACACATTTCTTCCGGCTCCGACTTTCTGCTCCGTAACTGCTACGTTGTGTGCGCTCCGGTGTCCCGGTTGCCCGCGGGCCCAACATGAAAGTTGCTCGGAATATTTTTTTGGTCACGCGGGTGTATCTATAATTGATCAAATAGAAAAGGATAACATAATATAATTTTAAATGCATTAGATGACCGGTTAAAGGCTTTCTAAGCAGTGCGGGACCCGGCGAGGGACCCGGCACGTGAAAATTCGAGGATAGACCTTTTTACTCGGTTATGAGCCCTGATCATGAATCCGGACTCGGTTTTTGCATCTAATGCACCGATAAGGCGTACGGTAATCCGTACAGCCAAATCTGGGGGTTTAGGTCGATTATCGCGCTTTAGACCGATTAAGGGGAGGTTTTAGGGGGTGCGAGATCGGGGTGTCTACAAGTGGTTATCATGGACGAAATAAAACTCCGTCCCCAAGTGGTTATTATGGACGAAAATAAAAAAAATCCGTCCCCGCATGTATGCTTTACTACATTAATTTAGTTTAATCCCGACATGTGTAGGATTCACAAACGTGGTGGAATCCGATGAGTATATGGGACCGCGAGAAGGTCTACATACTAGTGTGACGATTCCACTATTTTTTTAGAAACTTCAAAAGGAACTCCGTCCCTCCGACTTATAAAAAAAAAGAAAAAGTCTTTGTCTTATGTGGTTTGAGTCGTGTGCCCACTGTGTGTTCTAAGCCTCTTCATGGACTGAAAGTGTTACTCAAGACTGACAAGGGCCTCTTCTGCAATATAGGTTCAATTGGTATTTATCGTGTCTACCGGGATTCAGCGAATCAGTTAGTTCGTGAAGTGATTACTCCAACAGCTCCAACAACAACTATGACCGGTAGCAGCAACACCATGTCTATGGAACAACTCTCAGCTATGGTCCAAGTGCTCCAAGAACAAGTCTCCACTCTTAACAAAGAGTCCCAAAACAAGGATGATCTTTGGCAATCTCACCTCGACAATCAAAGGGAGGCCCACGAGGCCGAAATGGAGCAAATGAAAGCCAAGCTCACTAAGCTTTCAAAGGGTAAAGACAAGCAAGACAATGACGAGTCCGAATGGACCAAGGGCTTGTTTGAGAGCCCTTATGTCAGTGCCCGTACCAAGAAAATGGGGGAACCGAGCACCGAGAACAATGAGCACAAGATGGTTGATTCAATTATGGCCTACATAGATCAACGTTTCAACGGCCTCAAACTTGGGGAAAAGTCCCGACACGAGCCTTTATCAGTCCTCCATTCTCATGAGCACCATGAGCCGCTCTCCCCGACAAGTTCAAGATGCCCGACATCAGCAAGTTCAAGGGCAACTCTTGCCCCATGGCACACATCGAGACCTACATATGGGCTATGGTTCCGAAGAAGGTCTCCCCAAAAGTGATGGCACAATGCTTCCCTCTTACTCTCGAGGGGGCGGCAAAGGATTGGTATGCAACTCTCCCACTCACAGTCCGTCTTGATTGGGAAGCCGCCATGCTTGACTTCAAAAGTCAATACCAAGGCAACACCACTCACCTCCCCGACCAAGAAAGAGCTCGAGAACACCACCCAAAGGGACAATGAGTCCTTTATTGATTTTACTAGAAGGTGGAATGACAAACTTGCTGAAATTGTCGAGAGGCCCAACACCAAGGAGAAAATGGACATCTTCCTTAAGTGTCTAAATATTGATCTCCGCACCCACCTAAGTGGGGCTTGCTATGCGGATTTCTCCCAAATGTATGAAGCGGGGGTCCGAATGGATGATTTGATCAAGAAGATCAAGAAAAGTGCTTCTAGCTTCCGTTACAAGGCCGCCACTAACTCCACAAAAGAGGCTTCAGTTAATGCCATCACTGCCGACAAGGGGAATTACAAAAGGGTTCCTCCACCACAAGGCAAGAAATTTCAAGATGATCGTGTCTACACTCCTCTCCAAGGCATGACTATCACCGAGGCCTTCGAAGCTCTGAAGGCCAAAGGGAAAGTTACTCCTCTCCAAGGGTATAAACCCAAGACTATACGTCCCAACCATGCCCACCACAAGCATTGTGACTATCACCAACATAGTGGCCACACCACCGAGGAATGGTTTGTCCTCCGCAATGTCATCCAAGATCTCATAGACAAATGTGAATACGTGTGTTTGAATTTGGGAATATTCATAGCAACATTAAAATTATGAGAGTCGCCACGCCGTTTTAATTAGCCAAAACTTTGAGAAAAAGCATGTTTAATGGGTTCGGGGGTCAAATTACAACAAGAGAAGAATATTGAACGTTATCACTCCTATCGCCCGAATCGATCGGTCTTTCTATCATGATGCGGTGTATGTAGTGTGTTAGTGATTGAGACCGGATCCGAAGATTGCCTACGTTCCTCTCAATGTGAGAAGCTCAGGTCAGCATAGTTCGAGAGAATTAGAATAGGTAGAAGAATCGGGATCATGCATAATGAGGGGGGAATTACCTAAAGATTAGGGTTTAGAAGTAGTTCCTAGATCATCCTTGGGTCGATGAACCTTAGATCATCATCGGCTATGAAATAACATGCAAATATGAAGATCGCAACCCTAAATATAGCATAAATAAAGTTTTAATCTATGAACACGATAAACATATGAAGAACATATATGAACATATGAATGAACATGCGAAGCATATGAAGAAACTATGAATAAACATGCAAGAACATGAATATTAAAGACCTACATTAGAAATAATGCAAGAACGTGAAGAAATAAGTTAGAAAACTTACCTATGTTGGCAAGAAATAAACCTTGATCTTCTTGGAGGTTTGAATGCTAATTAGAGAGCAAAATTGTGTTTAAGAACTCTCAAATTTGGATCCCCCCAATTATGAGGCCAGGGAGGTCTTTAAATAGGAAACTGATGGAGAGATCTGACGGTCAGGATCATCCGGAGCGGATGGGCCGCGTGGCCAAGATGGAGGGCGGCGGCGACGTTGGCCGCGTGGCCAAGGTTGGATCTTGGATGAATGTGGCCGCGTGGCCATCGTTGCTTGCTGACTTTAAGCTAGGGTTTCTGGATGGTTTTAAGGAAACCATTTATTACCTATTTTGATAGATTTTGTCATAAATGAGGTATTTCGGGAATCCGGAACAAGTCTTTGCAAGGTTTCTAATTCCTATAAAGTCCTTGTATTTTTGGGAAAGTCCTAATAAACTCATTTTCAGGTCGGGTACTAACAGTAGCCCCTCGGCGACGCTTCTTGCAAGGCAATGTGGGGTCGACGATAAAAGAAGGATCCGTCTGAAACATGAGTTTCAAAACAGACGAAAGGTTAAGGGAACGACTGAACCTTGACAGGCGACCTACGTATCCGCGGGGGAATCAAGCCAAACGTAGTTCAAATCTGATGGGGAAATTTAGAATGATTGTCCTCTGATGGGGAGCAACGTCTTCTGCTGGGGAAAATGCACCTGCTGGGGATGAGAGGTGACTGCGTCGGTCGGGTGGCTGACCTTCTCAGGTTTCCTACGTATCCTCCGAGGAATCAAGCCGGTCGTAGTTCAGAGATATTGGGGAAAGACGAGACATCGAACTTCTGCTGTGGATAATAAACCTACGGATACTATCTTGTATGAAGAACGAACATTCATAAGCAATGAAGTTATTTGGAAAAATAAAGACTACGTTGTCTAAATATTCCCAAGATGGAATAGTAAACGCAATCAGGATCGCCAGGGCTCCTGCCGATTGCGCTAGAGTAATAGATGCTGGATTTCTCGCGAACAGAAACGCCGAGGCTTCTGCCAACCACGATCGATCAAGATACGTATGTCATAGAGGCGCCGAAGTCTCTACGATTATGCAAATCCTAATAATAGATGCCGGATCTCTCGCAAATACAGAAACGCCGAGGCTTCTGCCAACCACGATCGATCAAGGATACGTATGTCATAGAGGCGCCGAAGTCTCTATAACCATACGAATCCTAATAATAGATGCTGAATCTCTCGCAAACAGAAACGCTGAGGCTTCTGCCAATCGCGATCGATCTAGGATGCGTATGTCATAGAGGCGCCGAAGTCTCTACAACCATACGAATCCTAATAATAGATGCTGGATCTCTCGCAAACAGAAACGCCGAGGCTTCTGCCAATCGCGATCAATCTATGATGCGTATGTCACAGAGGCGCCGAGGTCTCTGCAACCGTACGAATCCTAAGCAAATATTAGGAAATGCTAAAATAATAGATGCTGGATCTCTCGCAAACAGAAACGCCGAGGCTTCTGCCAATCGCGATCGATCTAGGATGCGTATGTCACAGAGGCGCCGAGGTCTCTGCAACCGTACGAATCCTAAGCAAATATTAGGAAATTCTAAAATAATAGATGCTGGATCTCTCGCAAACAGAAACGCCGAGGCTTCTGCCAATCGCGATCGATCTAGGATGCATATGTCATAGAGGCGCCGAAGTCTCTACAACCATACGAATCCTAAGCAAATATTAGGAAATGCTAAAATAATAGATGCTGGATCTCTCGCAAACAGAAATGCCGAGGCTTCTGCCAATCACGATCGATATAGGATGCGTATGTCATAGAGGCGCCGAAGTCTCTACAACCATACGAATCCTAAGCAAATATTAGGAAATGCTAAAATAATAGATGCTGGATCTCTCGCAAACAAACGCCGAGGCTTCTGCCAACCACGATCGATCAAGGATACGTATGTCATAGAGGCACCGAAGTCTCTACAACCATACGAATCATAATAATAGATGCTGAATCTCTCGCAAACAGAAACGCCGAGTCTTCTGCCAATCGCGATCGATCTAGGATGCGTATGTCATAGAGGCGCCGAAGTCTCTACAACCATACGAATCCTAATAATAGATGCTGGATCTCTCGTAAACAGAAACGCGAGGCTTCTGCCAATCGCGATCGATCTAGGATCGTATGTCACAGAGGCGCCGAGGTCTCTGCAACCGTACGAATCCTAAGCAAATATTAGGAAATGCTAAAATAATAGATGCTGGATCTCTCGCAAACAGAAACACTGAGGCTTCTGCCAATCGCGATCGATCTAGGATGCGTATGTCACAGAGGCGCCGAGGTCTTTGCAACCGTACGAATCCTAAGCAAATATTAGGAAATGCTAAAATAATCGATGCTGGATCTCTCGCAAACAGAAACACCGAGGCTTCTGCCAATCGCGATCGATCTAGGATGCGTATGTCATAGAGGCGCTGAAGTCTCTACAACCATACGAATCCTAAGCAAATATTAGGAAATGCTAAAATAATAGATGCTGGATCTCTCGCAAACAGAAACGCCGAGGCTTCTGCCAATCACGATCGATCTAGGATGTGTATGTCATAGAGGCGCCGAAGTCTCTACAACCATACGAATCCTAAGCAAATATTCGGTGAAGAATAGAAATTTTAAGAGGCTTCCCGTACCCAAAGATAACGAACATCAGTCAAAATAGCGCTAAGGGCACCTAAAATGAATCAAAGGGGAATGTACTAGGGGTAAAACTGAAATTTTGCACGTGGAGGCAAAGATGATGGATTGTTATGAAGTCGCAAACGGGATGAACTCTCGGGGAGTCACAAAGGTGATAGACTCTCGGGGAGTCATAAGGGTGACAAACTCTCGGGGAGTCACAAAGGTGATAGACTCTCGGGGAGTCACAAGGGACTCTTTGGTGAGTCACAAGGGCAAAGGACCTTTAGGGAGACGCGAAGGAGATGGACTCTCGGGGAGTTGCTAATATGGGAAACATGATCCGGTTCCGCTTATCCTAATTTAGGAGGGAATGAGGCTACGAGCCATTGAGACCAAGGTGTTAGGTAAGGGACACTTTTCTTGGTTGCCTAGAGGTAGGACCTAAGGCTTTTTAAGGAAAGGGAATAAGGAATGGTGATCTCCTAATCTTGAGATAGGGATGCCAAAGATGTCACGGCTTCTTGGGCTTTAGATTATGTCTTGGAGATAATGTGGGTTTCCTAGGCTTACGGGCTAGGGAATTGGAGTTCATTTAAGCATGAGGAGAGTATTCTATCCTAGACTTAGTGCTAGGGCTTAGAAAGGTTGAGGTTTGGGAAGTTCCTAGATGTTAGGGTTTCGAACAAGGTTTTGGAAACTGGTGTTTAAGGGCCATGACTCTCCTAGGTTTGGGACTAGGGTTTAGGAATTTCCTAGGTCTAGGAGGCTAGGGCTTGGAGTTGTGGTAGGCTCAGAGTTGCAAAGGCATTTGGCTTTTAGACATAAGGCTGGGAGTTGGAAAGGTTGTGACTTCCTAGGCTTGAGACCATGGACCGTTGGGAAGAGGGATTGCTTTTGTGGAGGTC
This sequence comes from Campanula takesimana, assembly GCA_026119855.1. NCBI lineage: Eukaryota > Viridiplantae > Streptophyta > Magnoliopsida > Asterales > Campanulaceae > Campanula > Campanula takesimana. Next base: position 49,285 of record JAOWBW010002108.1, read on the forward strand.
CACTAATCTTGATGTTAGGGTTCACCATTTTCCGTGTTTTGTGACTATGGCTTGGATGTTCATGGTAACCTAGGCTTAAGGCTAGGTTTTAAGGCTAAGGACTGTAAAACTTCCTACATTTTGAGACTAAGGTGAAGGAGTTTCTAGGTCTAGACTAGGGTTTGAAGGGAATGTTGAATCCTAGGCTCGATGATAGAGTTTAGTGAGGATATAGTCTCCTAGGCCCTGCGGCTAGGGTTTAGAAAGAGTGCGACTACCTAGGCTTGAGGCTAGGGTTTGGAGCGAATGCGGTACCTAGGCTTGAGGCTAGGGTTTAGAGCGAATGCGACTACCTAGGCCTGAGGCTAGGGTTGATTAAGTTTTGGACAGGGCATTGTATCCTAGGTTTTGGGGTAGGGTTATGAATAGAAGGTGAACTACCTAGGCTTGAGGCTAGGGTTTGGAGAGAATGTGACTACCTACGCTTGAGGCTAGGGTTTGGAGAGAATGTGACTACCTAGGCTTAAGGCTAGGGTTTGGAGACCGAAAGTATTTGAAGGTTTGCCTTGGTTTGGACTGAACAAGTTTGAGGTCTAAGAGTGTTACGGTTTGGGGCAAGTGAGCTTGATAGCTCAAGGATGGGTAGGCTTGATGGGTTAGACCTAGGCTTAAGTGCTAGGTTTTAGCTAGAGTAAGACACATATGGGTGCTAAGGAGATCGGGGCCTAATGGAACGGTAGGATGTGAGATCTAGGAGATCGAAGGCTAGACATGGGGCCTTGGGACATAAGTTCTCGAAGCGGGTAAGTCTTTTTGTCCTAAAGGGTCGCGCTATGGATCAAGACCAGGCAGGCTTGAGGTCGGGCCAAAGAGCGATGGATTGGGATTGGATGATCCTAGTACCTAATGG